>OZ022582.1:9707761-10007761 GCA_963669155.1 Arbacia lixula | reverse complement strand
GTTCTTTTTCCTCTTCATTTTGTCGCTGTTCCTTGTTCTTTTGCCCTCTCCGAAAAACAACTGGGCCACGATCTTTGTTTTTACCCTTCTCATCAGATCTTTTCATTATCTGCCATCCTTTTTATTATTTGCTAGTATTTGATTGTTCCTCATGTTTTTCTTTCATGGAATCTAGTAATATGGAATAGTAAAATGTACTTTACATGATATCCCACTTTTGTCATTTTGAGGTTTTCGTAAAGGTTGCTCCTGGTTCACTGGTTGGCTATGTGCACTTTAACAAGCTATGCTCTCAAAGGTCTTGTTGTCTTTCTATCTGTAATCTGATGCAACATTCAAACTTGTTCCCTGGATAATTGTTCCTTTAATGTACTCTGTCACAAGTTGTCAATCTGTTAACTTGTATTTGGAGAAAGACAAATAAACTTGAAACTTGAATTTGAAAGTGTAGTTAATTTAATGTCCTCAAATTTGTTACAAGGTATAGCCAATGTTATCATGTTATGCCAGCGCGATTCTGAATGATAAATTTGATTTGTTCAATTTTCGGAAGTCAACAAATGGATCTTCAGGAGATCAAGACAACAATGATGGTGACGACAGCGATGACCATGACGACAGTGATACTGATGACAGTGATGATAGCGATGATAGTGATGATAGTGATGACAGTGATGAAGATGAAGAGAGGGAAAATGAAAATAAATTCATCCCAGAGGTAAGATATTCTACTGTTCTCTTTCAGTAAACCAGTCTGTTGCTTCTTCATGAGGCTCCTAGTTAAATTTGAAAATTGTGGTCATCCCTTTTCTAAACTCTGAAATTTTAACTCTAAATCTGAACTGCTGGGCCCATATTTAGGAAACCTTTCTGCCCTCATTTGTTGCTAAAAATGCCTTTAACTGAGCACACTTTAGCAACTGACTAGGCTTTGTGAGGTTTCATGGATATTGCCCCTGTTCTATTGGATTCATGTGGATTATGAGTGATAAAATGTAGCAGTAGTACAGAAAATTTGGGAAACTCTTCAGAATAAGTGCAGTGCTCTTCAACTCTGTCCAAGGGGGCCACTTTCACCTCATCCCAATATGTCACAAGCTTGGTAAATGGAAATATTCCACCTGTCCCAATATTACCTTCAATCTGCAAATATATCATCTTTTTTCAATGAACCATAAGAAAACAAATCCTTGACTCCTGGCTATAAAGGGGGGAGACAAAAAGGTACATATATCAATTATTACTTTAAGATCTGAGAAATGGATCTTATTTCATCCCTCCTTTATCTCAGAGAATTTGTATTTCTTCTGTAGTTAATACATTTCTTCATTGTATTTTTTAAAATCAATGTGTCACAATTTCTTTTAATTAGGTGAAACTTCCCAAAACTATCACCAGTGACGAGAGTGTGGTCTGTGTCAAGTTTCATCCCAAGGGTAATATGCTGGCTGCAGGCCTCATAGATGGCACTATCACCATGTAAGTGAAATATTGATCTGGTTTTATGTTGAGTCACATTGGCAACACCACTCTCTGTCTGCAATTTCACCTCAAGGACAATGTGCTTGACATACGACTCATAGCGTGTGCTATGTATGTGATGATTTTTTTTATATTTAATTTAACACATACCATATTTGGAGATTTAAAAGGTGACATAATTCCTTAAACCACTATTTTTAGTCTCATGATATGTTTTTACTTTGTACCGTGCAATGCAATTATGAGATAATTGCATATGACATGACATTATTTGTTGAGACAAAGTGCTCTTGTAATTTATAGGTACTTTTGTAAGCATGAGGACTTGTTAGTCCTTGTGTGTTCAACTATTTCACTTATTACTTGGAAATATCTTATCAAGGATACCCAGTTCTACTATCCAGCCTTGGTCATAACCACTAAATATACACATCTAGTTTTAATGCAATACAATGGACATGGGTCCCCAAATCGAACCAGTTAAAAACAGTGACCTTTCTTTCATTCCTGCGCTCTCTGCCCTCCCGTCTCTGACAGGCACTCATACTCAGCCGAGGAACCCAACGAAGAGCTGCTTCTGGAAGAGGTTCACAAGAAGTCTTGCCGTGCCCTTGCCTTCTCTGAAGATGGCACATGTAAGGACCTGATCATTTTGTTGCCAAATGACTGGTGTACGACCTTTTTGCGCTAAAGGCAGATGCTGTAGTCAATTTGTGCATTGCTCTAATGAAATGGATTACAATAGATTTCTGCTCTGTTGGCTCACTTGCCTGAAGTAATTAGTATGGGCCAGGACAAAATGGATGAATCTGCATTGTGCTTTCTTTTGTGATTTGTGAATTACCTGTAATTGAACAATTATGTGTGTGATACATCAGAGTATACTTGAACTATTTCATTCATTTGTTTTATGTGCTCACCATTGAATTACAACATATCAATTGGAAAGCACCATTAGTACTTAAACTTTCACATAGCCTGTCTGCAGTGATACAAGAGAATGCACCCATAAATTACTTGCAAAAGAATTTTGTTTTTGTGCATTTTTTGTAAAGATAATTATTGAAGTATGTGATTTTGTAACAATTGTTGGTACATTGTTTTTAGTTTATTACTGATGTTAAAATATCATGATATTACTTGGGAGTAAAAATCTTTGATTCAAAAGTAAAGAGGAAATTCAATCATATTTCAATTTTGTTCCAATCTAAGGCCTGTATTCAATATCCAAGGACAAGTCGCTCTGCAAGCTGGACATCGCCACGGCGACGGTAGAGCAGAGCAAGGAGAAGGCTCATGAGGCTCCCATCTACTCTCTGGCCATCGTGGATGAGAATGTGGTTGCCACGGGCGACGATGACGGACACCTCAAGGTGAAGGGAACTAAAGGCCTATTCACAATCGGCCATAAAGTGTGATTTGTTTTACGTTACAGTTTTGTATTGCACCATATCCTATTCTATAGGCTCGAATATACAGGTCTCAATGAGAAAGATTGTTCAAGGGATAAACAAAGGGTGGTCTTCATAGACACCTCAAGGTGAGGGGTACTAAAGGCCTGTTCCCAATCGCAATAAAGTGTGATAGGTTTTTCATTACAGTTTTGTATTGCACCATATCCTAGTCCATAGGCCCGAATACAGGTTTTAATGAGAAAGATTGTTCAAGGGATAAACAAAGGGTGGTCTTCATAGACAGGTGGTCGCTTAGAGCATTTTTCACTAGAGTTAGTAAATGCACATCTAATAGTGAGTGATATGGCTTCTTTTTTCATGCTTGTCCTGTGCGTTGTAGGTATGGGATCTGCGTACCCAGACGGCCATCATAGAGATGAAAGAAAATGAAGAGTTTCTCAGCAGCCTGGTGGTCGGCAAGGACAAGAAAATCCTCCTAGCAACCAGGTACACTTACACTCTCAACATGGTTATGAGAGTATTTATTAATCTGGGTGTCTTATACCTCATCGGACAGTGATTCTCCTCGTTTTGATGGTTTCTTCAATTACTTCACAGCTTGAACTTTATACTTTTAGGTTAGGCTATGCATCCAGGCTAGAATAGGGTTAGGGCAGCATGGGGTTTAGTGAATATGTATTTTTAAGGCAATTATGTGGCCTCATTATCACAAAAACAACCTTTTTTTAATGCACACCACAACTCTCAACTACCGCACAGGTTGCAACAGCTTTCCAGTATGTGTATACACACTCAATGTGTCGGATGAAGTTTAAATTCCCCATTCATCTATTTTCTAAAAACATTTATAAGGGTAGTCTCATTCAGGAAATAAGGCCCTGCCAAGAGAGACCTGTAACAACACTCTGCATACATACTTTGAAGCAACAATTACAAATTACAAGAAAATTTTATTAACCATTTTGAATTTGATTGAACATGATTTAATTCTACCACTTTGACACAAACACACACACAACCATTCTAGTCAAGATACAAACTTGAGATAAATCCTGTGCCTGCAATAAAATTTTCCCTTTCTTTGTGCTTGCGTTCTGCAGTGGTGATGGAACGCTCTCGGCATTCAACATCAGAAGAAGACGATTTGATCTCCAGTCAGAACATGTGAACAGCGAGCTAATGTGTGCATCAGTGATGAAGGTTTGTTCATATTGAATTAAAATCATGATGAACTTAAATCAGAATTGCAGAGAGTTCTTAGGTATTCTACTTTGCTCTACGCACATCTTTATTTGATTTTTCATAATTGTGTTACCTTTTTCTCCAAAATTTTAGCTTGTAGTTTATCATCTTTGTTTAATGTTTATCTGTTATCAGCTTCTGTAAATATATTTCATATACGTGAAATGTTCTTAGGAGTAATAATTTTCCTAGGAATGATACTTTTCCTTCTTTACCTGATGCATGAATGCAATACTTTTTCTTCAGCCAGTTTTGTAAGTATTTTGGCAGTTTGTGTTAAGTTTAAGTAGCTACAAGAAAAGCTACAATTTATAGAGATGATCACAGGTATAACTTGTCTGCCCATTCCCTCCAACCCTCTCTTCATGTTCCTAGAAAAGTCAAAAGGTCATCTGCGGGGCTAGCGACGGTGCCCTAAACATCTTCAACTGGGGTGAGTTTGGTAACATCAGCGACCGGTTTCCCGGGCACGCGTCCTCCATCGATTGCTGCGTACCTGTCACAGAACATGTCCTTTGTACGGGCTGTATAGATGGGACTATTAGGTGAGAATCTCTAGTTATGATAGAGTGCCCCTTTTGCAAAAAAAAAAGGGAAAAGTCCACCCAGAAGTTAAGTTGATTTGAAAAAAAAAATGAAATAAAAATATTAGTCATGTATGAGATGCCCTTTCATATGTTGTGGACTATTTTTTCCATAAACTCCACTTGTTCTGTTTTTTTTTTATGCAAAGAATACATCTTTTTTATGCCTCCGCCACGAAGTGGCCGGAGGCATTATGTTTTCGGGTTGTCCGTCCGTCCGTCCGTCCGTCCGTCTGTCCGTCTGTCCGTCCGTCCGTCCGTCCGTCCGTCCCGAAACCGTTTAGGCAATATCTTGAGAACCGTTAAGCAGATTTGCTTCAAACTTGGTACATGTATGTATTGCATTAAACTAATGAATCGTGTAAAATTAGGGTCAAATCTGATAGAGGTCAAAGGTCAAAGGTCAATGAACTTTGTAAAAATTGCCCCAAAATGACATTTTCCACAATAAATCCAAATCCAAGGATGCAATTCTCATTAAACATGGTACAAAGATGGATCGCTACTTGGGGATGGATTGGTGACATTTTTGGTAAAATTCCTGAAAGGTTAGAGGTCAAAGGTCAATGAAATTTGTGAAAATTTACCAAAAGTTGACCTTTTTCACAATAAATCCAAATCCAAGGATGCAATTCTTATCAAACATGGAACAAAGATAGATCACTACTTAGGGATAGACTGGTGACATTTTTGGTAGAATTCCTGAAAGTTCAGAGGTCAAAGGTCAATGAACTTTGCCAAAATTGGCTAGAAATTGCCCCAAACTTTAAATTTTCACAATAAATCCAAATCCAATGGTGCAATTCCAACCAAACATAGTGAAACGATGGATCACTACTTGGGGGTAGACTGGTGATATTGTTGGTGAAATTGCTGGAAGGTCAGAGGTCAAAGGTCAATGAACTTTGCAAAAGTTGATATTTTTCACAATAAACCCAAATCCAAATCCAATGGCGCAATTCTAACCAAACATGGTACAGAGATGTATCACTTCATGGAGGTAGACTGGTGAAAGTTTGGGTAAAACTCCTGAGAGTTAAAAAGTCAAAGGTCAATGAACTTTGCCAAAAATTAGCAAAAAATTGCCTCCAAAAGTGATAAATTGCCCCAAACTTTAAATTTTCACAATAAATCCAAATCCAATGGAGCAATACCAACCAAACATGGTGCAAAGATGGATCACTACTAGACTGATGATATTTTTGGTGAAATTTCTCATAGGTCAGGGATCAAAGGTCAATGAACTTTGCCAAAATTGGCTAAAATTGCCCCTAAATAGATATTTTTCACATTGAATCCAATACTAATGATTCAATTCAAACCAAACATAGTACAGAGATGTATCACTTCATGGAGGTAGACTGGTGAAGTTTGGGTAAAATTCCTGAAAGGTCAAAGGTCAATGAACTTCACCCCAAATTGGCTAATTTTAAACAAACTTGATACAAGGATGGACTTAGACAGACTGGTTAGATTGGAAGTCAAAGAAGTAAGAAGTCAAAAGTCAATGCTAAACTTGAAAAAACACAATGTGATATTTTCATTTCACATAGGAGCAATGGTACATTGCCCACCAAACATACACATTTTCTGAGAATAGCAAAGAGGCGGAGGCATATTTATCGACTGCGTGGCAGTCGAATTGCTCTAGTTTCATAGAGGTATGTGTGTAAAAACGTGTCTAATTATATATCAAATGCACAGGTAAAATAGTGTACATCCTTTTGAGAAAATTAACATTTTAAAAATGCATGCCTTTCTTATCATTTGACCAATATTCGTCAAACCTCTGGTAATATGTTTCTTTACTGTTTTTGCTTTTATTAAAATCAACTTTAATATTCATGAGTCTGTCATGGGATGGGTATTCCTTACAAATGTCTGATTCTCTCATTCCTTTCTCCTTTCTTTCCCCACAGAGCCGTTCACATCCTCCCCAACCGTTTCCTAGGGATTGTGGGGGACCACGGAGAGCTTCCGGTGGAGAGCCTGACTGTGTCATTTGACGGCGCCTACCTCGCGTCCTGCGCACTCGAGGATAGGATTCGTTTCTGGGGCGCGGAGCACCTCCAGAGGACCAGGGTGGACCCCCGCGGCAAAGCCGACAAGAAGGACGTCACCAAGAGGCTGACGGAAACGGGCAAACAGGACAATTTCTTTGCAGATTTATGACGACAGTAAACACGATCTATGAACAGTGTTTGTGCTCAAAGTGGAATTTAGCGCACAGGCTGTTTGTTTTTGCAGATTTATGACTGAAGCAAAACAAACTATGAACAATGTTTCTGTTAGAGTCATAATGTGAGGACAGTGCTTTACAGCGAGACAATTCTTTTACAGTTATGAGAGTAGCAAAAGGGATTATGATCAATGTTTCTGTGCAAACAGTAATGGGAATACAGTGCTTTGAAGCAGGACAACTTTCCCATTGATTCATGGTAGAAGCATAAGGACCATAACCAATGTATCAGTTAAATCTGTAATGGAAGGATGAATATTTTTGCAGATTCATGATGAGAGCAAAGGTACCATAATCTGTCTAGGTAGTGGAAACTGGGGTGCCAGGTTGAAGAACAGTGCTTTGAAATGGAACAATGTTTTTCTCTTGATTTCATGCCAAAAATGCAAGGTAATAGACAAGAATAGAGTCACATTGCTTCAAAGTGGGACAATATTTTTGCAGATACGAGACAGAAGCATAAAGACTGACCAATTCATCAGTTGACACTGGGAGAAGGATTATCTGTGAAACAGAGGAATTGGGACAATGCTCTCACCATTTTGTGTGAAGGCGATTATCATATATTGCTTGATACAGTAATGTAAGAATCAATTCTGTTACTGTCATTGATTTTGTATAGATCTCAAGTAACCAATGGACCCATATCCATCATATTTATTGTTTTAAAGTAAAATACTGATTCAATGACAAAAATATTAATTTGCCATTCTTAAATTATTTGATTCAATTGTGCACAGTGGGAAGATCATGACATTTAAGGGAGTGTTTTTGATATTTTAGTTCAGTAACATTCCACATCAATACATTTTATTCCTTTCTTTGTATATGAAGTAATTGCTTTTCTAATGGACTGTTATAGTTTGAGCCCTTCATTATGCTGGGAGTGTATAAGAATAGAAACAGATTGTGCTTTTTCAAACTGGCACATGTTATAGGAAACCCTCTGTTCAATCACCCTCTTCCCCTCTGCTATTTAAAAGTGGAGATAAAGATATCAAATTGTTGTGAATTCATTTAGTTTGGGGAGTTTTATTATGGGGGGGGGGATGAATCCTTGGATATTTTTGAAGATTTGAAAGTGTATGAGACACTTCATAGCATTCGAAGTAGTGTAATGCCAGTATGCCATCACGTTAATGACATTGCTCTTTTTCTTAGCATTACTCATTTATCTATCAGGTAAAAATGCATGAGCACTACCCGAAGCTATGGCTTTGACAACCCCTTCACCCCTTCACCCTCATGTTCATAATCATGTCGTTTATGGACATTCTAAAATAAGAAGTGAATTTTAGAAAAGGTTACGTTTGCCCATGTTTATCCCTGCGTGTGGCAATTTAAACAATCATGTTCGCTACTTTTCAATTCAGATATCATAGTCACATTGAACCAGTCTGTGCATTTCATCCTGTCAGGAAAAATCAAGTTTTTAAAGGACTCTTTTATCATCTATGGTAACTCCATTTCGCATCTCTAGGGGATAAATTACCATGCGCTTCTGTGTAATTTTATTCACTGGTAGGGTTCTTTTATCATGAGAACTCTATTTTCGCATTTAGGTGGCTAAATCACCATGCGTCCCTGTGTAATTTTATTCACTTGTTAGAATCTCCATAATCAGTATGGGAACAACAAAAGAATAACAATTTATATCAGTATTGTCATTTGTAAACTTTGTAACTGTTTGTACATTTAACTACAAATAAAATTAAACAACACAAGATCTTAGTGGCTTGGTGAAAATTCTTTCACTTTTAATATGAAAAGAATTACTCGTTCATTGTGTTTACAAGTACATTTTACAACAAATGCTTCTAATACATTACGAGTGTACATGATTACATCAGCTTATGGAAATATGGTGATCATTTCGTGAATGCCTCATGGAGAAATCAAAATTTATTATTAGATCTTCAATGAATTTGATGATGAAAAAAGAATGCATTTCTTATGAATATTACCGGTACACATATTAGATATTTTCTTCTGTGTGACAGTATTTTGCCATCTTTAAACCAGCAAAAGATAACAAAATGTACAATATAAAAATGTTTTAACTCTATGTTGGTATAATTGCTTATCATTTCCGAATTACTGGTATATTCTAATGATTGATAATGCAGTGCTGAATCAAACTTTAAGCATTTTTAATTTTGCTTTTATCAGTTGAATCCACATTTTGCCAGTAAACTCTACTGGAAGGAGAAATTATTTTACCGCTTAAGATAACTGAATGTACCTCCAACAGTCCTTTAAAAAAATGAACAAATATTCAACTTTTTATTAAGAGAACATGAATATTACACCTTTTTCATTGTCTTTAGAGTGAGTGCACGGATGTAAAACTTTAGACTGGTTTAATTATTACCCAGGGATGCCAGTTGAAGAGCTGGCTGGCTTGAATATTAGTTTGAATATTTGGAAGATTGCACATAAGTGATGGTATTCCCAAATTCTACCTATGTCAACAAATTCTGTCACAAATCTTGTGTTTTTTCCTTTGTGGTATTCCTTTCTACATCCCTTTACAAATTTTCTTTAGGAAAATATATCTTCATGGCGGAGGCATGATAAATAAAATGTTTTCATTCAAATGAAATATCCAGGCAGTACACTTCACAGTGCTGAGATAAAACGTGATAATATTCCTACGAAATGCTGGTGCAATATATTTGAGTAAGTTTACTTTGGAATTGACATGATGGTTTAAATAACGGTGAAGGACTTCAAAGAAGAAGTGGAAGAAAATTCAGAGAATTGTGGAAAGCTTGAAAACGATTGTGGAAGAATCTTTTACTCAGGCATTCACTTGGTCTTAGGAGTTGCTCTTACGAAAAAAAAAACATGAATAAGAAATACATTCCAACAAAATACTCTCAGTTTCCTTGCAGTCCCTTTAATGTTTAATGAAAACAAGAAGTAAAGCATTATGGGATACATGATATGTAAATTAGGTCATGTAGCCACCAATGGTCTAATGCTGGTGAAGCAAATTTGTACACAATAACGTCCATGGAGCAAATTCAAACCACCAGTCTTTGACAAAACAGCCTCACAGAATCAAACCTAGTGTTTAGACATATACATTGATTAACTCGTATGATAAATAACTATTTCAAGTAGATACTTTATACACATGGTATTTAAGATTACTCTGCAACAGTAGACTTGGTAATATAACCCTTTACAAGTAGGCCTAGCTTTGACCAGGGATGTGTTAGGAAGGAGGGACAACTCAACCATAATATATTCAAACATCTGTATGGATACTAAAGCGTGCTAATGAATGTCAAAAGCATTCCACAATCACTGCAATGCTTTGAAGTCCCATGCGCGGCACCGTCATTTTGCTGTCGTCAACTTGGAAAGCAGTATCTTTAATTGCCTGTTTTGTTTCTCGAAGCTGTGTTTCTTATCACATTTTTTTGCAATTTTCAAGAAAGTTAAGGGGCAACACCTCTAAAGATCCTGTATTCGTTTTTCTTCTAAATAATTGTTGAATGATGCACAAACGGAGATATAAGATAATATTCTTACTTACATAATTAACAAATTTCTTCACTTTCCGGAGATTTCCGGAAATGTCGGATTCAATCATTATCAAAATCATATATTAAGCTGCTTACTTTCATTAACAGAGTTTGCGTGAATTTGCGTGCAAATGAGATATTTTACTTTAAAAAACTGTTTATTTTTGTTCGCTGATATCTCTTTTCCTCACAAAAGTATTGATGCAATCCAACAGAAGTGGACAAGCGAAATAAGACTCTACATTTCTTTTGTTCTCTCTGAGAAACCGTTGCTAGGCAATCGTGTTCGTTATTGTTAAAACACGTGAAAAGCACATGCTGAGACCACGCAATTTTTCGGCGGTGCCACGCATGGGCTCAAAGAAAAAATGTTGTTTCATATCCTTTCCTAACACATCCCTGCTTTGACACATACCCAATCACATTATATTGCAAGAATGGTGTGAAATCAGTAACATGGACAGCAGTTACCAGTTACACATAAATTGCCATGGTAAGCGTTTTGCGACAGTTTCGCTACAATTTGATGACCATTGATTGAATCTATCTTCCCACCCCCCTTCAAAACACAAACTTATAACTAATATTTTTATGAACACAGTACCAAAAATGTGAGTTTACAATTCATTTATTTGATATGCACAAAGCTCTCCCAAATGTACCATCTACTTTCACTGTACAAAATTCCAAATTACAAGTCCTTTAAAAAAAAATCCACCTGATTTCCCAAGCTTGCTGCGACTGAATATAAATAAACCTCTGCACAGAAATCTATTTGTCATTTTTGTTCCAACATATCAGCACAGTACATAATACAGCCAATAGACAAACACAAACACACATATGTACAAATGTATCATCCTGTCTATACAACAGACTTATCTGAACTTTGACAGGAAATAAACCACAAGACTTCATTCTTGTAAAAAGCGTTAATAAATAAATCCATTCATTTCCACAGTATCTAAAATAGCTAGCAAATATTGGTCATCCATTGTGGCTGCACATTGATAGAAAGCTCTTCCTATGACTGCTCTACTCCCTGTCCATATACTTCAACACAGGGCAGCACACATGGTATACAATTGCTCATGCTTCATACAAAATATTCACGTAACGAATCAGAGAGTCAAAACAACACAATGTCTCTCTTGTTTGATGTTAGTAGCTGTGACTCCCCATACGCATACCAGTTTTTATGTAACGTATATACACCTTGCACAAAAACGCCCCTTGAATCTAGGCAAGTGACACTTATTAAAGCTTCAAGCCCTTAAACTGGTCAGTCCAAGAGACTGCTATCACTAGCATAGTTGGTTTCATGTGTAATTGCGCTATAAAAGACTAAACATCAATAATACTGAGTTTTGTATGTCATTCTCATGAGGTTCAATATGCCATGAGGATTGGTCTTGCAAAATTGTTTAGTAATATCATTCACAATCAATACAAAACCTACAACTTTTGGCAAATACAACCTGAAAGTTTTGGTTAATACCGTACACAGAATTTAAATTTTTGTTTAGGACACCTAATAGTATAAATGGCCAAACAGCATACATCCCTACAAGTGACACTCTCACAGAAACAGCTTTTGACCTTGGAACATGTCATTGTTGGTATTGTTGTTGCAATTACAGGGCCCCATTTCATAAAACTTACCATTGATGGCAGTTTTTGTTTGAATTTCAAATTGAATACTGTACTTTGAGATGATTCCTTCATATAATCCTGAAATAAGTCAACTGGAACCTACGAAGATGGTAGAATGGTTTTGGCACGATTACAGATCCCACAAATTTAACCACCACCACCCATGACCTTAAACTGTAAGTCACAACAATTATTCCTGGTTCAGCAACCCAATGTGTTCCCATCCGTCACCCACCGGTGGAAGGTTCAATCTCCCAGCCATCTGGAGAAGAACAAATACAGCCCCCCCCCCCCCCCCCCCATGAAGGCCCATATTGTTTATCCCATATTAACATGATAGCAAAAGGACCTCTTTTATAGCAGTTTGGATGGGCCCTCTTGGGCTGTTTTGGAGGGGTATGCACACCCCCTGTGGTCCCACATATAACCACAGCATTTACAAAGGCAGACTGCAGCTATCATTGTCTTCGACTTCAGCCAAGCGAACAAACAAATTGCACCTTATTAGCAGAATAAAACACAGATTGTCGCATTCAGATTCATGAACTCTAGAGACAAGTCACATTTCCTGAATAACTATGGTCACATAAAAAAAAAATGCTCACATAATTCGCATAACTGGGACCTGTCTCATGATTGATCTGTTTCGATCGCAAGTCCAATCCTACATCTCCAATGTACACGATTACCATTGATATCAATTGCAAGTACAGTTACGATCAATCACAATTCTTTATAAAACAGGGCCCTGGCCCTGGTCTCTACAGACAGGTCGTCACTAACGCAGGATTCACTGAATCACTATCAGGAAATGGAAATCCAAATGACTGTTTATCACCATCAGCTGCCAATCACCAGAGGTACTTTGAAATCATCTCTACGCAGCAAAAAACAAAATATTGGTGGTCAGCCATGGAATAAGCAATATATAGCTAAGTCAGTTCCTATTTCTTGCTGTCAGTGATTGCATTCACTGGGGACTTATTGCAAGTTCCATGGCGCAGTCAATTTTTTGTTTGCATCACTACATGCGAATGAGTCTGAGACTGTTTTTATAAGATGGTCTACATGTGCAGGTTGCAATCTTAAAGTCTAAATTCAGTCTTCAGAATGCATTATGGTGTTTCTGTATAGACGGGATTGCATATGAGAAGCCTTCAATGAGATGGGAGCTCTGTTCCTTCTGTGCCTGTAGTCCTTCTCTACGTGTGATCCATGTGACTCTTCACATCCTAACGTCTATCATTACTAGTCCATGAGCGCTAATGAAAATAAATGCAGCATTTTGGTTGACTATCGTCTAGTGCTCGTATAGTAAGATGGAAATAAACATGAATTGCTTAAAGTAAGGCATGTTGTCATCATTTATATGAAATTGACGAAAATAATTTGAGGAAAGAGGAGAATTTCTCCTCATTTCAAATTCAAAGACTAACTTCGTTGCTAATATTGCATCCCAGCTGGTCTATAAAGCCAGGCGCTTAATATGCTTAACATGGTTTAAACCATGGTAGCCAGAAATCCCGGTGACCCCTAATGTTTTGCAAATGGATGTGTGACAACTATATAGTATACCATGGGTAAAACTGCAAACACTAGCTTGTATCAGTATAAAATAACATAGCTACATATCTATATACATATTGATAACACATGACATAGAGGAGACATTTGGAATACCCTGTGCACTACTCATATCATGCATAGTATGCCTTTGCTGTGTCAGTCTCATAAATGGAGGGAACAAGTAAACCGCCAAATTCGAAATGGCGTGCAAATACACCGAGTTATGCATAGATCTACATACTCAAGTAATGGAAATGCTATTTTTTTTTACAGCTCCTCTCAACATTACTTGATACGCCAGCCTTGGATTCATAAAAAAAGGTTGTAGAAGCATGAAAAGGAAGAAATGTGAGGTCGATAAAGGTGAACGCCATTAAACGGAATACAGCGGCGCTGACTGCAATCGACTCAGTCCGTGATTGCAATCTCTGTGAACAAATGAACAGAGCTGATGATATTTGAATGCCATCGATTGCAATCACTGTGAATAAATGTATGGAGCTGATGGCGTTTGACTGACATCAATTGCAGTCAATGATTACATTCAACTCGCCACTGTATCAGTTGTGACAGCATCCCATAGCAGAGCGGTTTACCAGGTCCTGGGAATGTTTGGGTGGGTGCTATGGAAATGGGTGAAGGAGGGGAGTGATGATGTTAGGGGCAGGGGGGGGGGGGGGGGGGGTGACAGTTGGGGAGGGGGGGGGCGCTTCTCCTTAGATATATGGTGCACCTATTCCCATGCCAGCAATGCCCAACTCAAGGATCCAGTGATCTTGTGATCAAGCAGGAGACAATAATGGGGGGGGGGGGGAGATAGCCCTCCTCCCTCACGACTAGGGGCGTGGGCATGCACCCATCTATTCAGACACCATCGACCACGGACTGGTGGATAGGGGGCTTGTAGCAGCGGATCTGCTCCACAGGGGGGTTCTCCCCCTCCCCCGCCCTCAGGTATTTGTGCAGCACGGCAAAGATCTGGCTGTTCAGGATCTGGTACTTGCGGATGCGGTCCACTAGTCTCCCAACAGGCTGCAAAGCACACAAGGACATAAACACAAGGTGAACATTAATACATCAAGGACACCGCAGATGACGCCATCCAACCAGTCGGCGACTGGCTGAATCGCAGGACCAGGGGGGCATTTCATCAAAGGACTTGTCGGACGTTTTATCCGACAAATTGTTATAAGCTACTGAAATGCTTGCATCTTATTGGCCAAGAGCAAACTCGATGAAATGCCCCCCAGGGAGGCATTTCATGAAAGTTGTCAGCACTAACTTCAGTGAAATCCTCGGTTTTGATTGGCTTACAGGCACTAGCCTCTGACTGGTACTATGGTAACTGTCGGAGAATACAAGTTGTCGGACAAAAAATGTTGATGACATGCCCCCCTGGTCATGGGATTTGTGCAAGGTGCTACGTCACATTTCAAGTCGTAGACCCTTACGACTTCATAATCATATCGTTCACAGTGGCCTTTACATGTGTACTTTCATTACCG
The DNA here is from genome assembly GCA_963669155.1 of Arbacia lixula. Taxonomy (NCBI): domain Eukaryota; kingdom Metazoa; phylum Echinodermata; class Echinoidea; order Arbacioida; family Arbaciidae; genus Arbacia; species Arbacia lixula. Next base: position 9,992,542 of record OZ022582.1, on the reverse strand, counting down.
GCATTCACAACATGAATATGATATATTTCAATCAATACTGATTTCAAAATGTGCCCCATGAAGTTCATTTCTATTTTTGAATTATAAAATTTAGCTATGATCAGGCCTTCTGTATGTATGTGTTCCTCTATTTCTTCAGTATGGCTAATGAAGTGCTCTTTTAAAAATCAATCACAACTGTGGTCATTCATCCTAAAGAGAATGAAAATGATTATATGCTAGATGATGATTTTTTTTTTCTCTTAATTCTCTATTGAGAATATTTCAAAATATTGTTAAAAACATAAAAATTTAACATATCACATGAATAGAACTATATAAAAAAAATAAAATAACATCAAACATTTCTTTTAATTCACAATAATTTTTTTCACACATTCATATTTTAAATAAAGCATTAATAATGATGCCAGATGTAGATGAAGTGGACTTACGATTCCGTTGATGTCTTCATTGACGCCATCCACCTTGTTGATCTTCAGGATGTGGTAGCTGAAGTCCAGCGCCTCAAATCGTCTCTGTTGGCTGAGAAGTGTGATCAGGGTACAGCCTGCCCAGTTCAGACCTTCACCATAGCTCTCTCTGTGCCATGAAAAAAACAGCTTCATGTATGAACACAGTGGCTATTTCAGACATTTAAGACCTGGGTCCCGTTGCATAAAACTTACCATCTATGGTAACTCTGTCATCAATGGTAACTGCCATGGTAACACAGCCCAACAGCCAATCAAATTCACGGTTTCCATAACAGTTGCCATTGATAGCAAAGTTACCATCAATGGTAAGTTTTATGCAACAGGGCTCTGGTCTCATTCACACTTTCACACTCTCTGTGTCGTGGAGTAGAGTTACTGTAAATAAGTGGTCTAGTTCAGGCCTTTCTTCATGAGATATGGTTTAAAGTTCGTGTGAAAGCCTTTGACCCAATTCATACACACCCTGGTTACCTGTTTTAAGAAAGAAGACTGAGACAGCTTAAATAATTTCACAATAACTAATAAGATATTCAGTTTTACTACACGTCATATCAAATTCAAAGAAACTGAAGTTGCATATTTCCATGTTATGGATTCACACCACGTTACACATTGACATCACAATAGTGTACTAACTAACATCAATATTTTGCATGATTGATTCAAGATACAAAAGGTACAATAGTGTTTTTTCATTATTCACGACTCTGCAGGGAGTGAATGAATGGATGGCTGAGGAGATAGATAGATAGATAGATAGATAGATAGATAGATAGATAGATAGATAGATAGATAGATAGATAGATAGATAGATGGATAGATGGATACAAGGATACATGGATGGCTTGACAATAACATGAATGGAAGAATAAACTCAATAAATGACTGGATGGATGAGAAACATGACCAAAGGAATGAGCAAGAAGAGCTACACAATTGGTTGATGGCATTACTCTGGTGTGAAGTTGTTCTCCTTGAGGGGTAAACAGTACACAAACTGGATGGCGCTCCAGAGCCGATGAAACTCAGTGCATTCATCCACGTTCATCACCCCATTGGCCGGCTCCTCCCCCCTCCACACGGGGTCGTCAAGGAAACTGCGGATGCGGGAGAGCACGACCTCGAACATGCTGAGTCCGCAGCAGAGCCGCTCCCGCGTGAGAAGGTCACCTTCGCGCGTATCTGCCAGTTGCTGCAAGGACAAGAGTAGGGATTGATTGTGTGATCATTGTGGTTTCATCACAACATTCACTACCCTACTTTATGATCAGCTACCTGCTTTTTTTCATTTGAATCTTATTCTTTCGCTTCATGACTATGTCATTCTTTGCTATCATGTGTATCACATTGTGTCCTATTAACTCTGGTCAGTTAAAGATAAGGGATGATAGTTGTTAGCCCCAAATCTGGCTTCCACGCTTTCAATTTCATGCAACTTCCATTCTGCACAACTCATATCCTGCATGCTATCGCATCAAAGAATCACCTCAAAATGACATACAATCATGATCTCCAAGTTTGATTATGGGGGCCCCATATATTTGAAAAATGGCCAAGTTTGCAGCACAGCCATGAGTTATGCTGTGATATCAGCAGTTTATATTTACAATTTAACTAAAAGGATTTTTGTGATCACTGTTAGCACTAAATCTGACAAAACTGACAGTAACGGTCCAATGATGTTGACATCTCCTTGCACTTTAAATCAGAGACTCCTTTTGTTCTGCCTTTCATTTATCCTCCTCTCTTTTTTTCTTCTCCTCCTACCTCACATTTTACCTTTCATTTTCTTTTCTTGGTAGTAGTTATAATAGTAGCAGTAGAAGTATCAGCAGCAGAATGAGTAGAGTAAGAATCATACTACTGAGTACTGAAAGAATGTAGTAGAAGGAAACAAATAAAAAATTCCAGTGCAACAGCTGCCTTAACTCTACGCCCACAGACGGATGGTCAACAATTCCAAATGTGCCAAGGCATCCCGCCCCCCCCCCCCCCCATTGCCCCCCACCCCCAATCACTCCCCTGTTTGTACCCACCTCATGTGAGCCCAGCTTCTCAATGACAGGAACCACATGAAGAGGGGCATAGGTCGACTCCAGTCTCTTCAGCTTCACCTCCAGCTTCTCCCCCGCTGAAAATAAACAGGTTTTGACAATGTTTACTTCATGTAACTCACAATATCAATAAGCCACACATTCCTAGATAATCACAGTGTATGCTGAGAACGTTAAACCCACTGCAATTATGTTTGACAAATAAACTGCCTCACCAAATAAATGAATAATTTGTATGTGTGTCCAATTTGAATGTTAAGTACATACCATCAGCACAAATTATCCCAATCTCCTTCCCTGCCACGCCTATGGCACCCTCCCTCCCCCATCGCAACCTCTCCCCATCTCACTGTGATCCAACTCACCTTTGACGGGGGCTTCGGGATGATGTTCTGGAAGGGGGAGGCGTGGAGTAGATCACACCAAACCCCCAACCCCCTCACACCCACTCCCCATCTCAATATAATCCAACTCACCTTTGACGTGGGGCTTAGGGATGATGTTCTGGAAGGGGGAGGCGTGGAGGAGATCGCACACCTCCTCCACCGCCAGGCTCTGCTCGATGAGACGGAAGAACACGATGGTGTTGCCGACCTCTTGGAAGTTGCGGAAGAGGTTGACCTTGAGGTCCGGGTACTGGGCGATGTCCTGGAGATGAGCGGAGTAGTACGCCACCACACCTACATAGGAGAAGACGACAAAGTTTCCAATTTAAAGGTAGTGTATCCCTTTGCAGGGACAAACACATTTCTAATTGATTCATTTTGGGTGTGGTATATGTAGACCTTGATACTAACAACCTCATTTTGAGCATCACAATCTCAGTACTTGAAGTTAAAGCTGCATAACCTTGATAACCATTGATTGAATATGACCATATCCAACGTTAACATATTACCACAAGCAGAGGAAGACATAGGTTTCGTGTCTAAAAGTTCAATCTCAACAGTTGTATTATTTCGAGACGATTCCTTCCCGGTGTCCTGAACTCTAATTAGAATGGGATCTATGGTCATCGCACACCAGCACTCCGTTATTACAGTCCCATAATCTTTACCCGTCTCTTTCGTTTCTGCCATGCACAAGCATCGTTCTTTCTGTCAACTTCTTTACTCCCATGTAATCATTGATTTTCTCCATTGTATACTTATCCTGTATATTCTTTGCAACTTCCGTCGTTACTAGTACAATATTGATATCATTGTACTCTTTGCATGTTGCACATTTTTATGAATGTTAAGAAAAACTGAACTGAAATGAACAGAATGCATCACAGCCTCCGCCTGTCCACTCACCCTTGGTCCCATACTCATACTTGGGCAGCTTGCATTTCCGGGGCATCACATCAATCAACACCTTGGTGTACTGCAGGATGGTGTTTTGTAGCTGGATTAAGAGAAAGAAATGGAGGAATAGTTTATAACAACCTGCTTCATGGTGTTTTGTAGCTGGATTAAGAGAAAGAAATGGAGGAATAGTTTATAACAACCTGCTTCATGGTGCTTTGTAGCTGGATTAAAAGAAAGAAATGGAGGAATAATTTATAACAACCTGCTTCATGAAACACTTCATACTTCATCACTTAAATCAATTCAACATAATACAGTTGGGTACTCTTGAAAGTTAACACCAAAGGGCATTTATAATTAGTGGTACAAGTTAAATGAAAATTGCAAATCTTTCTTTCTCTCTCTCTCTCTCTCTCTCTCTCTCTCTCTCTCTCTCTCTCTCTCTCTCTCTCTCTCTCTCTCTCTCTCTCTCGCTCTCTCTCCCCCTCTCTCTATACTTGTTTGTGACAATCTTGAGCAGTTCACAAGGGACTCTATTGACTTTAAAGTCAGGTTCATGGAAACGAACAGCCCTACATTACTCAGCCCCCAACCCCACCCCACCCACCCAACCCCACCCCACCCACCCAACCCCTCCACCTTACCCCAGCATACACCCAGCCCAACCCATCCTTATCACTCACCAGTCCCTTGACAATCATGAGCAGTTCTTCCATGATGACTGCAATGCCTTGGTACTCCAGAAGGCTCAGGGATGCCAACACCCCTACATTACTGAGCCCCCCACCTCCCCCCACCCCCACCCAACCCCTCCACCTCACCTCAGCATACACCCAACCCACCCCACCCTGATCACTCACCAGTCCCTTGACAATCATGAGCAGTTCTTCCATGATGACTGCAATGCCTTGGTACTCCAGAAGGCTCAGGGATGCCAACACCCCTACATTACTCAGCCCCCAACCCCACCCCACCCACCCAACCCCTCCACCCCACCTCAGCATATACCCAACCCACCCCACCCTGATCACTCACCAGGCCCTTGACAATCTTGAGCAGTTCTTCCATGATGACTGCAATGCCTTGGTACTCCAGAAGGCTCAGGGATTCCAGCACCCCTACATTACTTGGCACCCCCTCCCCCCCCCCCCCCCCCCCCAACCAACCCCTCCACCTCACCTCAGCATACACCCACCCCACCCCACCCTGGTCACTCACCAGTCCCTTGACAATCTTAAGCAGCTCTTCTATGATGACTGCAATGCCTTGGTACTCCAGTAGGCTCAGGGATGCCAACATCCCTACATTACTCAGCCCCACCTCCCCCACCCCCCCCCCCCCCACCCAACTCCTCCATCCTACCTCAGCATACACCCAACCCACCCCACCCCAATCACTCACCAGTCCCTTGACAATCTTGAGCAGTTCTTCCATGATGACTGCAATGCCTTGGTACTCCAGCAGGCCCACCATGCATCGGATGTGGGGGATGCCCACAAACGTCGTGTACAGACTGTTCACACGGCTGTATGCACTGTTCAAAGCCTAGCAAGTGAAATGAGATTAAGCATGTATAAAGTTCTATGTGAACAGGTTTTTCACACAGCTATATATGCACTGTTCAAAGCCTACCTAATCAAATAGGATAAAGCATAAATAAACTTCTATGTGAACAGGTTGTTCACATGGCTATATATCCACTGTAAAGCGCCTAAAAAAATAAGTGGTATAAAACTTAAGTACAGTTCTATGTGAATATGGTATGTGTAAACATATTGTTCACATGACTGGGTGCACGATTCAAAACCTGTGAAATAATTGTAATGAAACATATGTAAAGTTCAATGTAAACACAGGATGTGTAAACCTATTGTACACATGGATTGATGCACCATTCAGATCTAAGCAAATCAATGTGATAGAGCATTGACACATTTACAGACTGTTTATATGACTGAGCAAACTCCTCAGGTCCTGTAGAATCTAATAGGATTGAGCATAAATATATCACAATATTTGTCTTAAATGGGATACAGTTCATAAGAATCTTTCTCAGATCTAAGAATTCTCACCATAATTTTCCATCTATTATTGCATTCTAAATATAATTTTCTAATTCAATATATTTGGAACTTAGGTATTACTCATATGAGTTTTGTGACCATCATGTTGCATTCACATTTGAGGAAAGATTCAAAAAGTCTGGGGGGTGTTTCACCAAGCTGTCCGCAAGCTAAGAACGACTTTATGCACGACTGGTGACCCTTTCTTGTGCCAAATCAGATTCTAAATGATTTTGATTCCCATTAGTTTAAGTGGAAATCTGATGTTGATTTATGAACAATCTTGTTGTTAACAAGTGGCTGAATACAATGTTTAAGATTTGTCAAATTTGATTAGGTTTGTTGGAAATTAACTCCTACTATCTTCAAACTGGAACAAAATTGGGGTCTCTCATTTCGCACAAAAAAGGGTCACCAGTCATGCATAAAGTCATTCTTAGCTTACGAACAACTTGGTGAAACAACCCCCTGGAATCATTTTGATGTGATTTCATTTTTGAAATGCTGGGTGGGGGTAGCCTAGCAATCATAACGCTGCCCTACCTTGGAGCCAAAGAGGTAGGAGGGGGCTGCCGTCGGGGGCTTGTCTCTGCTCGGAGGATCAATGAATGACAGCTTGGTCCTCACATACCTGGGAGAAGACAACAAATTGACAAATTAAAATCCAGAAAAGCACTCCAGAGAGAGCAGAGAAAACAGATCAGAAAATAAGAGTATAGAAAAAAAAATCAATGATATCAAATCAAATCAAGTTAAAAGACCCAGAATACAGCTCCAAACTCACCTCTCAGTGGACCCGTTGTAGCAGAAGTTTGGGATGAAGTCGTAGTAGAGCTCCCAGAAGACGTGAAGGGTGATGCGGCCGTAGGGCGCCATCACGTTGTGGTTGGCTTCCCGCAGCATGGAGTCAAACTCAGAGAGGGTCAGGAACTGAGACAGCAGGCTATGGGTCAGTCGGTTGACCTCAACAAGCTGGTCAAGCTCCTAGAGGGCAAAAGGTCACAGGTCAAAGCATTAACACTTTCTCTTAGTTTTGTTAGTTGCATTTTTACTCACTTTCATTCAGACAGGTTCAGGAATTGAGACAACAAGCTCTGGGTAAGTCGATTGACCTCCACCAAAGACTCTTTTTGTAGTTTTATGAGGAACACTTTTGTTAGTGTCTTCCCCCTGAAAAATAACACTGCAAACTGCAGTGATGCAAACCTCACTGCATTAACCTGAAATCTATGATCACAATATGAAGTATATTACGAGAGAAGAGACTGGGAACTGACCACAATGGAGGTGAAGTCGCTGCTCTCAAAGCGAGCGATGGCAAGATCCAGGCTGCGTTGTAGAGACGTCCTGATCCGCTGGGAGATCAGTCTGTTCAGGTCGATGGACCGACCAAGAAGCTGGCAGGAAACAAGCAGATTGGAAGATTATTATAAATATCACAACTACAGTGACTATTATTATTACATTTATAATTGTAATCATGAATAATATTACTTATATTCATATTATCAGTACCATCATCAGTATTTTAAACATTACATGCATCACCACAGTTATCATTATCATCTTCACTATCATTATAATCATCAAGTATAATTATGTATACAGTCTATAAAACCCTGCATTAAGAAGAAACATGAAGATTGTTGACAAGCATGGAAAGTAAACCAAGCCTCACTGGAGTGGAGACGGAGCGCAGATGGAATTCAAGACAAAGAATGTGGACCCTGAAACTTGAGTAATCATGAATGATGTACAGCATTGAAAAAGTGCGAAAGATGTTTATCATCGTGGCAGACGTTACATAAGAAAATCAAATAATCAGTTGTCTCACGGTGGAGCAAACGAGCAAGGTTGCGACGTTTTGACCACAAAGCTGCTATTCTTTGTCAAGCAATGAGACTAAGAGCTGCTGTGATCACGTATCATAGCGCTTGCCGGGTTCGCTGCGCACGAAGTAAGTGCGAACGCCGCGCTGCGATTGGCTGGTGCCGCCAGCCAATCACGTGCCGCAGCTTTGGGCGGGAGGAATGCAGAGCATTTGGAATAGGAGACGTACTGACCTGTAAGTGCCTCTGTCTGAGTAGGGTCTCATACTTGTTGGGAGGTGGGTACGGGATGTGGATGCCAAAGTTCTGGCACTCGGTCCTGAAGCGCTTGTCCAGGAGGATACTGTAAGAGGACGAGAATATGGTCAAGGTGGAATTACTCGAAAATCAAGAACAATTCTTCAAGTTTCATAGATGTGCTAGTGAATTTTGGTTTAGTTATTCTTTGGTATTGGAAAAAAGAGAAGGGTGGTGATAATCAAATATTAATAATCAGATGGATGTTCAGATAAAGATTACGATGATGTACTATTGTTAAGAAGACAGAGTGCTCACTTTGAACAGCTATATATCAGCAAAGAAGTATATTTAGAACCAGTAACAATTTTGGTACCATTCTATTATTATACTTGACCCATTAATGGGGAGAAGCAGAAGGATTGAGCTTCTTCATTTTTTGGCATCACAAAAAACATCATAACGGAAAGAAAAGATATACCGTATTTTTCGGTGTATAAGACGCATGTTTTTCCCCTTGAAAATCACGCCAAAGTCCGGGTGCGTCTTATACACGGCGTTAGAAAAAGTCGGGTCTTTCAAACTTACACGTATACACATGTATGGGACTATGCATTGTGTGACAACAATCAACATTTAACAACAAAATAAATGGCTTTGATAGCCCGACATAATACCGGTAATACGATCTCAATCACATCATCAGCATAATTACAGGTACGAAGAAAGCACCAGGACTAGTATTTGTCTGAGACACCTCAAAGAAACCGCTAGCTAGAAAGCTAAGCCCTAAGGATAACCTCCGTTAGATCAGAGCCGCTATTGTTGCTTTGATCCGGCCTCGAGGTGGCGCTGTACACATTATCGTCCGCGGAGATTTTTTTTTTTTTTTTATCTCCGAGGCCAAAAGTTGTACAGCGCCACCTGGAGGCTGGATCAAAACAACAATAGCGGCTCTGATCTAACGGAGGTTATCCTTAGGGCTTAGCTTTCTAGCTAGCGGTTTCTTTGTGGTATCTCTGACAAATACTAGTTCTGGTGCTTTCTTTGAACTGGTAATTATGCTGATGATGTGATTGAGATCGTATTACCGTTATTGTGTCAGGCTATCAAAGCCATCTATTTTGTTGTTGGATGTTGATTGTTGTCACACAATGCATAGTCCCATACATGTGTATACATGTACGTGAGACCCGATTTTTTTTTTTTTTTTTCAAATTGCGTGCTCAAAGTCGGGGTGCGTCTTATGTGCTGGGGCGCCTTATCTGCCGGTCGATACGGTATAGATTGTGATATAGAGAATGTTACTTACCTTGCAGCAAGTGCCTTGTAGTAGGCAAAGATCTGCTCACTAAGCTTGTACACCAGCTGGTCAAAGCACAGATTAACCTGGATGTAAAGAGTGGAAATCAAAACAGAAATTGTTCTTGGTTTACCCCACACATGACTGGCTTACACTTCATAAGTCACCTCCATATTACTATCAATGTTGGAGCTACTAGATATATTTAGGCATTTTCTCTTGAATATCATGGAGGGATTCTGAGTAATCTACGCTTTTCACATTTAAGCAATATCTCTTCAACATAATACATATGTATATGAACTTTTCCTGAGTTATCAAAAATGTAATATTTAGGCAGTACCTCTTCAACATTATAGAGATATGCAACCTTAAACTTTCACATAATGGGAGGACAGAGAACGGTCAGACCTGATGAATATTGAGATTAGTCTCAATAGATTATCAATAGACACAACCTGTTCACTTCTTGGGAGTATGTCTGTAATGCTGGCATAATATCTCCTCATGCAAAGGAAATATTTTACAAACAAGTTTTACAAACCAAATTGCTTTCAGGCGAGTCTTGTGGACAAACTTAATATACCATATTGATTCCAAAGACAAAATAAATTATACTGAATCAATAATAATGTTCCGTGTCATTTTATTTTGCGTCCCATAAAGTAAGTGCAGGTTTAGTACATTGTTTGCATTGTACCTCTGTTCAGAATGTAGGCCTCTGTGTTTTAGGGATGAATATATGCAACCGTAAGTTGCTTAAATACTACAAGAAGCTTTACTAATCCTCCTGATACTACTTGACCGACCAATCTTACCTCTGCTTCAATTTCATCGTAGAGGAACTGCTTCTTGAACTGAGTAAGGGCGTACTGTGCACTGTCACTGTACAGATCTAGAGGATACAAGATGTACCTAGTAGAGGAAGGAAAGAAACATGGAAGAAATGACAATCAGTTGATAAATCACTCTGGAATAAACTTATAATGAATTATTTGCTGAACATACCTCATGATTAAGTATTTACGGAATATACTTTGTCATAAAGTATTCATAGAATAAACCTGTTGATAAAATATTTTTGTAGAATATACCTCTAATTATTTGATTTGAAATTGAATTGAATTGTATGTAATCAATTTGAAAGTGAATTGAATTGTATTGAATCGATTTTAAAGTGAATTGAATTTATTTAAAATGACTTGAATTGAATGAAATTAAATGAAATCAAATAAAATCAAATTGAATTGGCTTACTCCATCATGGAGGGCTCCTTGGTCTCCAGGATATGATCCGTCAGGATCCATGGCATTGACATCTCGATCGGGAACTGTACAGCGAAAAGAGACAGAAACATCAAAATGGTATGAACAACCTCTTTTTTTTGGTGGCAAAATGCAAAGATAGACAACAGTAAACAAAGACGCTACACTGCAAAAAAAAAGGGAAGGATGGACAATTTGAGTGGAATTGAGGATTCTTTACCCACGAATTAAGTGACTGCCTACCAATAGAGTGTCTTGAAAGAAAAAAAAAAACTTTTAGACTTTGATATCCTTTCCTGTGTGAAAGGAGAATATCAGGAAGCTTCTTCCCAGTAAATTACAACATTACGCACATTAGTTCATTCAAGACTTTGATGGCAATCTTGATAGTTTCAAAAGATCACATTTGTAAATGATAACTTCGAGAACAATTACATTCAGGTAAATTTGAGCACACAGTCAGATTAGAGTATCACATTTTGACATAGTTCTTTGGGTTGGTTGATATGTTTACCTGTATGCGTTCTCCCATGGTCATCTCCAGGAAGAATTCTCGGTACCACAGCTGAGACAGATCACAACAAGCTTGCAACGTTTCTGAAAGGATAAGGAGACATACAATCTACACTCAAAGACAGCACAATAATTTCTGATTATATTCATAATTGCTATGAATTAAATATTCGCTGCACCACCATTTCCAACTTTATTTTTGATTACTACGACGGAGCAAACTCACAGTGGCCCCTCGGGATCAACCTCACAACTGATTGCAATGGATTGCAGTTGATGATTGCAATCAACGTGTTGGTCTCTGGCACCACATCACAAATTAGAATTTGTTGCATTGACATTCAAATTTGACTTACAATTACAATGTGCATGTAATGAGCAATATTTTTTCTTTTACATTTCACAGTATTTCCCAAACATGGGGTAACATGCATAAAGAAGAAACACCAATCAATAATACACTTTCGACTTCTCACCAGAGAAGTTGAGCATGTGGGTGAAGAAGTAGGTCCTCTTGTGGAATTTCTCCAGGGGTTCCACAGTGAAGATGCTCTCCAGCTCTTTGCGGAGTGTTTTCCTCCCCGTGCCTCCCTTGTCTGCGATGAGGGACTCGAGCATGGTCCGCGTCATGTACAGCTACAAAACAAGCAGGATTAAGTTGTGTTAATATGACACTTAAGACTAACTTGGCACTTGGCTTGTACAGAAACAACATTATGGAAGAATGTGCTCTCTAGTCAGAGTGTTCTTTTGTAAAAACGTATATGTATCCTATATCCACTGATTGTTTTACAACAGGTAATAGCGAACTTTCGTTTTGACGATGGACGGACTCGAGAACGGGAATCCGATACCAAGATCGTTCTGCGCATGCGCAAGCCCCGGCATCGCTGTCCGCGCGAGGAATTGTTCTTGGTGAGTTGAGGACAGCAGCAAATCAGCGCCAGTACAGATGATGGTTAGTAGGGGGTGTCAGGGGGTCAGATGACGTCACCCGCACCGCCACTTGTGTTCTCTGTCTTATTTTGCAAAACTGTGTGTGAATACCACGGACGGACGGCTAAAACAGATGCCAGCTCTATTTCTGACAGAGGTCTAAAAATGATGCAAGATGAGTCTTGTTTGCACAAAAAAGGACTGAAGGAAGGGCAACATCATGGCTAAAATACATATTTGCACCTAAGAATTTGTATTCTGGCGATAAAACTTAAAAAGTTGTCTTCTCAGACATGTAAGGTTACCACTAGCTTACCTGTGTGCTGGATGGGCCTACGGTCCTCCTGGGCACCTCAAACGAGAAGCCGTTCTTGGGGTCCTTTTCTCCCTTGAGGGCGGGGTCGTTGGGTTCCATTCCTCGCAGCCAATCGGCACACGTCTCCCTCACTGCACGGATAATGCTGCGTGGGGGTAAAGACAGAGTGTGACCATATGGAGTCAATATATGGATTTGATCAATTGGATAGCACTCACAACTCTTGGTTTCCTCTAAGACACAAACAGAAATAATAGCATGATTTTTACAGAGCTCTGTACCACCTAGAAGCCTACGCATATGGAGTAATCATATCCGATGTCCATAGTGAAAACTTGATTACTTGATCAATTTAAATGTTTGTTAACAAATAATACTATTGCTAATGCTAATGGGAAAATGAGGAAAGAGAGGAAGGGAAGGAAGAGAATGAACGGCAGAAGGAGAACAGGCAAATGAAAAGGAGGAAAAGGAGATGGAGGATTAGGAGGAGGAAGAAGAAAAAGAGGGGGACCAGGATAATAAGAAGGAAGAAGGGCAGGAGAATTAAGGAAGAGGAAAAGGAGGTAGAGAAAGAGAACGAGGAGGAGGGAAGTGGGAAGAGGAGGAGGGGGAAGGAAAAGAGAGAGGAGCAGTGCGAAGAAGAGGAGGAAGGAAGAGGAGTAGAAGGAGGAAAAGGAGGAGGAGAAAGAGGAGGAGGAAGAGGAAGAGGAGGAGAAGGAGGAAGAGGAAGAGGAGAAGGAGGAAGAGGAAGAGGAGGTGGAGGGAAGTGGGAAGAGGACGAGGAGGGGGAAGGAAAAGAAAGAGGAGCAGTGCGAAGGAGAGGAGGAAGAGGAGGAAGGAAGAGGAGTAGAAGGAGGAAAAGGAGGAGGAGAAAGAGGAGAAGGAGGAAGAGGAGGAGAAGGAGGAAGAGGAAGAGGAGAAGGAGGAGGTGAAGGAAGAGAAAGAGGAGCAGTGTGAGGAAGAGGAGGAGGAGGAGTAGAAGGAGGAAGAGGAGGAGGAAGGAGGAAGAGGAGTAGGAGCAGGAGGAGCACAAGGAAGGAACAGGTGCAAAAAAAAAAAAACCATCTCACCTGACAACGAGGGTCTTCTTCTTCTTAGTGGCTGCCCGGAGCGGTTCCCTGAGCATGACCTGCACAAAGTCCTGCATCTCTGCATAGATGGTGCGCAGGATGGCCTCACAGAAGACGCTCTCCATGCGATTCATCAGCACCTGCAGACCCTTGATCATGGCAATGACCTCGATCAGCGCAAACTTCTCCTGGCTCGTGTAGTTGTAACGAGTTGCCTGGGAGAGAAAGAACACAAACAGGGGGCCCGTTCTTCAATAGTCTTATGTTTCCTGCCACACCAAGAGAATACTATACAAAGTTCCTCCATATTTTTTTCTCTGTCAAAGCTCGGTTTAACAATGTCAAAGTCTCTATGAGCTTTGTGAAAGTAAAAACAAACACACAATCAAATATTGAGCTGATATGACTACCAAAGATGGAACACTCTATTTACTTACATGGAAATATACTCCAAAGGTTAGATGTTACTCTCCCAAAGGAATACTATGCAAACTTCCTCTTTCTTGATTTCTCATTGATTAAAAACTGTCAAAGCTTACAATGATGATAATATTCATACCAACATTCATTTTCTCTTGAGCAACATCCAAGTCTCTATGAGGTTTGTGAAAGAAAAAAAAACACCCACAAAATGAACATATTCAGCTGTGCTGAGTACGATAACGTTACAACAATACAGATGCGTCGTCATAATTTTGGTGTATAGACAATTGTAATGGGGTGAATAAAGAATAGGATTAATAGACAGATATAAAAGCCAGATAGAGTTAGAAGATCAAAGTAAGATTAATAATATGGAGAATATGGAAGAAGGGGTTGAGAAAGCAAGATAAGTTGGGAGGAGGGGGAGAGAGAAACAGAGAAACAGAGAGTACTAATTGGTGGAAGATTGACGGAAAGAGAACAATTAGGCTGGTAGACCGAGAGAGTGACTCACCCTTTCATATTCTTCCGCTTCTTGTGCTTTGATGTCTCTTGTCTCAGCAGGGTGGAACAGCTTCCATGAAAACTGGCAAAAAAAAAGAAACATGAAATATAAACCAGAATAATTTCACCTAAAGGAGAACAATCACGCACTGGAAAGGGACAGCAGTGGGATTATAGGACGCACAAGTAGTGGGGTTAGAGCATCACAGGTTCCATTTTCATTCTTTTTTTACATATCACAAAAATGACTCACCTCCAAATAATATTGTTGTTGAAACAAGACCAGGATGTGTGATGTACCTAGGTTATGATGACTGATTTTCATTAATCAAATTTTAAAGATTATAGGAATGCTCTTGCCCCTACTTACGCTCAAAGTACATGAATGAGAATGGCAAATAGCCCGCAGAACTTCCCCCTTAAAGAAACAACTATGAGGGTGATTTTGGATTTTAAGTTATAACATATACAGCGGTGCTTTCTGCTGGGGTAAGCCTCCATGAAACAAACTTGACTTTGAGGCCTGCTGTCTAAATTCAAATCAATTCAAGGTTTATCAAATTCATCTTCGCAGCCATACAGCTATATTGTGAGAATTGACAAGGAAAAAACAGACATTATTTAATACAACATATAAAGTAATACAACTATCTTCCAAAAATAAATATGATTGAATAACAATTATTGCTACTTACCAGTTCTGTGACAAGAGACGTCCAACGCGACAGAAGCCGTAGACCTCTGAGAGCTATCTCGTACAATACCCGATTCTCCTCCTCAGTTCGACCTGTGTCTTTCTGTGCTGTGGTGACTTCCTGAAACACAATATCCATCAAAAACAGATTCACAAACAAGTCCTCGCAGTCACACATTACTTCAAGGAATTTTGTTGCACTTTGGCATGAAATAACAGGGATTTTATATTAGACATATGGGAGACAAAATAAGTCTGCAAATATGTCCACATGTCTGTATCTATGTTACAAATGGGCTTACAAACTCACATTGTTGCTATATTGGGCAAGCTCACTAATGAATGTTAAGTGGCTCTCCCTGATTATCTGGTGTGTGTGATTTTTTTTTATGTGTGTCTGTCTCTTGGCTCACAATAAAAGCATGACAGACTCACCTTGTTGCTATGTCGGGCCAGCTCACTGATGTACCTCATGTGGCTGTCTCTGATTGGCTGGAGGTGTTCAAGCAGGTTGTACTGGGAACCAGACGACATCTCAGCATTCCAGAAGGATTTGTGAGATTCGTAGTTGACGCTTTTCTTCAGGTATGTGAAAACAGGGATCTGGATGTCACCATAGAGGGGCACCACTTCTAGTTGCTGTAGGATTTTAACAAGGATTGCAGGATTTGAAGCATATACATCAATTGAGTCATATTCAGGGTTACAGTGTATTTGTAGCACTTCCAATTGTTGTGGGATTATAAGGGGGCAGCTCACACTCAAAATTAGGTCTTTAAAAGATGCAGATCACTGAGGTTTTTGAGGGAAATTGAACAAGTAATAAAATACTTATGGCCATTTCAAGTTTGAGCACCTGTTTCCAACATGTGTGTCTGGCGTCACATTAATTTTTTAATACTCAAAATGTGACAATCTTTTTTCTTACATTTCTGCTTTCAATGACACAAAAAATGTTTTAATGGAGTGAACATGAATCTATTAAATTATCTTTATTTTTGTTCTTGACATTCTTTTTCAGCCAACAAATGCGATCAGGTTGTCGCCATTAAAACCATCATTTCCAGTTACTTTGTGATTGTTAGGAAGACTGTAAGAACAGACAAAGAAATAAAATATAGCGTTTCACTTGTTTTACAGCAAATTTCTACTACAAACGATATGTAAAAACAGGGACATGGATGTTGAATTAAAGAAGATCTGCCCTCGCATGGCTAGAATGTAAGAAAAAAACAGTGTAAAAACAGATGAATGTAAGTGATTCAGTCCACTCATAATTGTATGCTTTCCGAGGGCTAAATTGCACTTAGCCCCCATGAAAAAGTTCCCATGCGACTACAAACCTTGAAGATCCTATCCACTTTGGCGAGGCTGATTCTCTTCTTCTGATCCATCTTGTAGATGTTGTTCTCTTTGCTGTCTATCAGGTACAGACCAAACCCGATGACCTATAGAGGGAGACAAACATGCACAATAAAGCTTGAATTATCTATACACCACTGATGCATCCTTGTAAAAGTAATATACATACATCTCATACATCAACATTTTATCAGGTACACACAATACAGCGATCCTAATATTGCTCTATCAAGGATAAAAGAGGAATAAGCACATATATATTGAGGGAGTTATAAAGCATAATTGCTTATGTTGTCAATTGGGGGAGGGGGGGTGTATATAAACACACACAGCAAGTTCTTCTCAGCGAGTATGATAACTACATTCATTTCAATAGAAACGCATAGGTAGTGAAGAGTTGCATACATACAAACACACATACACACACACAATAAGTGGTTCTCGGCTGGCATAGCATATACGTTCATTTCAGACAATGATAAACACTTCAAAGGAAGGGAATCATAAATCAACTTTGTAAGTGTTGCCAATTAAAGGGGAACACAGTACAATACACACAGTATAGTACCTTTAGTGCCTTGAACAACATGTGTTTCTCTGCTGGCAATACAACTTAAAAGTTGTCTTTTGATAAACACATCTAATGAAGGGCATTGTGAATTGTTTTTTTTCATTTAAAGATTGTCCATCCCTTTTGCAAGCTTAAAATTTGAAAAAGTCTATCACGATCGTAAATTGAAGAAAGTGTGATTCAAGACCATTTAGCATGTTGAAGCTTTCTGTATATGTAAAAATTTCAGCCGTTAAATTTCAAACCGACTTTTTTCATACTACGGAAAAAGTATTAGTCTTTGTTACAGTATCTATGTGGTTATTATGCATGTGTGAAATCCTAATTTTATGAGTAATTACCAAATTGTGGAGATGATTCCTTCTATAGAACATTTTTTTCATAATGCGTTTGATAATTTAATAAACAGAGATTAATCAATAAAGTAGATATTTCAACACAAACTGCTAAGAGCCTGAGGTAAAGACTATTAATCAGACGTTGTTTACGTGCATTATTTGAATTTTACACTACGTATCAGTTTCAAATTATGAATATACAGCTTGCTAAAACTTCTCTATACGTTTGCCAATGTTTCTATGGTTTTGTGGTGATCTGCAAAAGGGACGGGCTGTCTTTAATGAGTACACAGCACAGTGCACCCAGTTGCGTACCTTGAGGAGCATGTGCTTCTCTGCTGGCATGACGTACTGCCGCTGCTCAAACAGCTCAGCACAGAGGTTGACGATGTCACAGAGGAGCTCCTCGTAGCCAGGGATCTTCTCCAGGTTCTCCCGCAGAGTCAGCGTGATCTTGTCGTTGTTTGCCAAGAAGAGCACCACTTCTTGAGACTCGCGCAGGGCCTGCGGGTCCGCCATCACCTTCAGGAACTGGGCCGCTCTAAGGAGGGCGGGGGGGGGGGGGGGAGAGGGGGAAGAAAAACAGAAAATAAGCTGGGTCTCTCGATGTCACAATATTACAGAGAATGTTATGTCATTAAATTTCACTGTGACTTGTACTTATACTCAGATAAACTTTTCCTCTATTCCAATCGGTTCACTTCCAGGAATTTTCACAGAATTCCTAGCTACGTGGTATCGCAAAAGCACCAGTTTTATGCATTTCACCGGTTCCATGAATTCCATACAGGTACCAATTTGCAGTAAATCTGTTAAATTGTTGGTTAGATATTGTACACACATGATGCTGGATGGAAAAATGAACTACTGAAGACGGAATGCCCCTAGGCCCTGTTTCACCAAGATGTGTGCAAGTTATGCACGGCTGGTGACCTGTTCTTAGGTGTCAAATGAGCTTTTTGCCCAATTTGCTCCTGCTTTAACATAGTGGAGTGGATTTCCTACAGATGCTATTTGTTAGCAACAAGCATTTTAATCTACAAAGATCAGACTTCAACTCAAGAATCAAATTAATTGAGAATCTGATTTGGAACCAAAGAACAGGTCAGCAGTGGTGAGTTAAGTCGTTCGTAGCTTACATACAGCTTGGTGAAACCCCCCCTGGCCTCTTTGTTATTAAAGATGCATAGAAGTGAGTGGCTCTGTCTTACCTCCTGTAGGCGGAGTAGTCATTCTTGATGCTGGCCTTGACGTTCTTGAGGGCATCCAGGACAGCAAACATGTTGATGAGGCGGCCTAAGGTGAGCAGGTAGGCCTCCGACACAAAGTCCTTCTTCTTCTCAGCGTGGCACAGCCGCTTTACGTCACGGCAGAACACATCTATGGCTCTTTGCTGTGGTAGGGGCGGGGCGGGGGGGGGGGGGGGATTTAGATGTGTTACAAAGGCTACTTTTCAAACCTGATATTATGAAATGGACCAACCTGAACCACGAAATGCATATTACCCTATCAAGGACAAAAACATTTTCACAAGGGGTCTTTTTTCGTTCGCAAGGGCTCTTTGGCATTGAGGAAGCAATTCAGTCATGAGGTTGTGATGTCACAGACACAGTTTCTATCATTTTTCATGCTTTGTTAATCTACAAGTACATTTCTTTTCTTTCTCTTTTTATTTCTCAAAGAAAGATATTTCCTCATGTTTTACCCATCGATACACGTCTGTAGGCATTTATGTAGAGGTTAAAATATTACCATAATGTAAGCAAATCAAATCTTAACCCATTGCTCATTCTTATTTTGGGGATTTGAGTTCAATGGTCCAGCCAGGATGTCAAAATTTGCTATGGAACTGCAGTAACCACAGGGGTGTGGCTTCATTGCACCCCAAATGGAATTTGCAGTTTATTCAAAGTCTTTTGTCTATTTTCTATACAGCAGATTATGGTGGAGGTACATGTATATGAGTGGAAAAAAGGCAGCCCGCAAATATGTTCCTTAAAGAATGGGTGATGGTTAAACAAATTTATACATAATCAATGTATCTGAATTTGAATAATATCAAAATTGATGTTCATAAAAGGAAATACTTATTCTTATACTTATACTTACATGTGTACATGCAGGAACTTTCTAATCACCAGGGCCATGTTGCATATTGGTTTTCAATTATTGTAACTTACCATCAATGGTAACTATCATGACAACATCCAATGAGCTTTCATTACTGCACCTGTTGCCCTGGTAGTTACCAATGATGGTTAGTTAGACTAATTTAATACCTATACAACATGGCCCAGTAGTTGTTTGATTTCCCTCAGTTTCTGCTCTGTTTCTCAATTGAAACAGGCCAGGCAGTGGACTATTAAACGTAATTACTTTGGACTCACCTGGAAGTACATGAAGTTGACCAGCTTGGTGACCTCTGGTCGCAGGACCTCCACAAAGGTCTCATAGATCTGCTTCCTGTTTGGCTGGTTGTTGGATTTGATCTGCAATTAACGTCAAGACAAAAATGTAATACAAATCAATTGGTATACTGCACATAGAGAATCAGAGAGAGAGAGTGACAGGCTTAACTCACTCATTACCATTGGAGTGTGCAGTAAGCCAAAGGTTTTTTTCAAGGCCTGGTGATGTAAAGGGAGAAGGAGGATGAAAAACGTGACAAGCAGGAGAAGAAGGCCGTGTTTATCAACTTTTGAGAAATTTAAACGCGTTTCCAAAGGCCTTTACGAACGCGTTTCCAAACGCGTTTAAAAAAATGGTGCGTTTATCAACTCCAAAGGCCTTAACGAACGCGTTCCCAAACGCGTTTAAAAAACGGTGCGTTTATCAACTCGATCGCCCAAGTCGAAAACCAGCCTTGTCACCGAAAACATGCGGTTTAAACGCGTTTCAAAACAGCTTTGCATTTATCTCGCTTCTTTAAACGCATTTAAAATTTAAACGAGTTTAGGATCGTACAAATTTGCGTGTTTCAAAACAGCTTTCCAAACCCCCTAATCAAAACACCTTTGCGTTTATCAACTCGTTTAAACGCGTTTAAAAAAATTTCGTTCTACCCAAAAAAGAGTTGATAAACACGCCCGAAGAAGACTTGGGCTCTGAGCGCATTTCAAGGCTTGGCACTGCAATTACAGTGCTCACCCTGGGTTGTGTTTTCCCAGGCCAAATGATCCTGTACTAGTGTTGGGTTTACCTCTTTGGTAAAACTCTGTGTGAACATTAATTGGTGAAAGGAAAAATTTGCCCCTGCAAAAAGCATGTATATTGACAAATTTGGGGGGATATGACTAAAAGATTTCATCCAAATAAATTGATCTATCTATTGTAATTAACATACATGTACTTATGATGTAGGAATTTCTTATGAGTTATGAGCACTCTAAATGATTACAACTGATAACTAGAGCAGGGAATAAATGAAAAATAGTAGTGACATTATTTATGACTGGGCCATCGCGCTGACCGCGCTAAACGCGCTTGGTTCTCACCTGGGGCATAGCCCGGGAGCAGCTCCTCCAGGTGTAGAGTGTGACGGCATAGCTCTCCCCTTCCTCCAGCAGCTTGTTCTGTAAAAGCAGGGTCAAAGGTCATACATTCATACATCTGTACATGCATTGCAGTGTGAACTGCCCCCTTGGCTTCCAAGAGAGCCAAGGCACTAGCTTAGGTTTCAGGCTGTGACGTCTGTTTTTTTTTACCGGTACTCTGATACACTCAAGCAGCTACAACAAGGTCTGGCCATGTAGTAGACTATTCCTTCTACCTTCTATCCTCCTGTGTGAGGGAAGATGAAGAGAAGGTATTAGTCTTAGTGTTCAGACTTTGTAGGTGTGGTCGCAGGAGTGCATCAGAAAAATACAGACTCCACAGCCTGGAACCAAGTCTACAAAAACACTAATTAACATACCTGTACAAACTTTTCTCCCCAATTCAACGGCATTGCTGAGTGCTCATTCACAATTCCTAGGCGCTCTTTAAGAACTGCATGCTCGTATGTACTACAACCAGATTCGCATGTACACTACAGCTCAAACGAATTGGCATAGGGAAAGGGAAAGGGAAGAGAGGGAAGGAGCCGCAGAACCGGACAAAATATACCAAGGTTTAAAACTGCGGTTCCTTCCCTTTCCCTTTCCCTATGCCAATTCCTTTGAGCTGGAGTGTACACCGTGATTTATTTCCACAACACCATAGAGATATAAGTATCAATTTGACTGAAATTACTTATTTGTTTCATTGTCAGCTTTCAAATTACGTACTGCATGATGCTATTTCGCATGTGACCTTTAAACAGATGAATCAAGTCAAGACTGCTGTAAGCTGTGATCTTTAAAAGACACACTTTAGATTTAGCAAGACTTGGGTCAAAAAATGATTCTTTTGGGAGTCTTTCAAGTCAAACCAAATACAAACGTGACAAACACAGTAGATTTTACTTTAAATTGTTTAACATGAACATAATATGTAAGAACATTAAGCTGGATAAAAACAATTACAAACATCTGCACGTTTAACCTCCATTTTCATGCAAACAGCAAAAAAAAAAATAATACAAATCTGAAAATCCGATTAACTATCCTATAAAAGAATGTGTACAAAACACAATATTTTCCACATGCATTTACAATGTTGAGTATTTATATGCCATGTACCTGTATGGAGGTTCATTTGATACTAGGGTCAATCCACGTGAAATCAACCAATGGTGTTAACCCGACCCCCTTCAATTTTCTTCAAACTCGCACCAAATGTTCCCCCAAGTGTCTGACGGAAGATTCTGAAATATTTTGCCCCAAGGTCAAATGGTTGCTAAGATACGGCCTCCCTTAGCAACCAATGCGTGATCGAACAACTGAGTTTAAATAAAATTTGCTATTTTTGATTGACCGCTGCAGCCAAGTTACATGAGTTACATTGCTCATTTCCTATAAATTGAAAGAACTTTATAGTCTAAACATGCACAATGTATTCTGGTGCCAATCGGACCACCCATTCTTACGCATGACGTCAAGGAAAATGGTGTTAAGCGTCAATGGCAATGTGTTCGAGTGCATGTTTGGAAGCTGATAACTTTAAAACTCAATTAGTTTAGAACCCACTATTTTGCAGATATATAGTCGTTTACTAGCTCTACCCACCTACCAAAAATTGATCAAAAAACATGCATCGTTTTCTTGTAGAGCGCCCTCAAAGTTTGATTTTTTTAAAAAGTTGCCAAGTTCAAGGTCTCATATCACCACTCGTCCCATTGAGGATCGACACCAATTTTGGTGTGTTGATAGACTTTTACCTATATTTTTATAGGATACCTAAACACTTTTGTGACCGAAATGTTAAATAGCTGATTTAAGCATTTGAAAATGGTTGTAAACACCCCAAAATCTATGTAAAATGACACATTGGATTTTAAGCACATTTCAAATTGTGATAACTCAGAGATGAAAAGCCAAAATACAATGATATCTTCTGTGATAATAGTCTGTTATTAGTACTAAAAGAATATACATCACAAATATTTTTGTTTTTTTGTCAATGACCTCAAAAAAGCGCCTGAAAATCACAAGAAACAATAAATCAGTCAATTTTCCGTAACCATGGTTACCATAATGGTGTTAATGTGTGTTTACATTGATTTCTAATTGTGTGTCATTTCAGTACTAATGGTGACTTTAAGCTGATAACTGCATATCATGTTTTAATATATATTTTCTTTTAGCTACACATAATACCGTAAGTCATGTTCATATCTATTGACCTTGACGCCATTCTGAAAGAGCTGTATAAGCCTAAAAATTAGCATATTTTGAACACCAGTGAGCTTTACTTCATATATCAAAATTATTTTTCTCTCGGACAGAATGCCTGATCATGTCGATATTTGTAGTGGTGGTATACTTTGATAAGTGTTTAGAGTATATAGTATTATCTAATTGATGACTAACAATGATCTAACAATGACCTTGAAAATACAGCTGAAAATCACAAAAAATCAATAGTTATATTGTAAGGCATTTTACAAACACTTTCAATAAAAAAAGTGTCATTTTAATATCAATAGTGAATTTAAAGCCGATAATTGTTAATCATGTTCCATTTTCTTCCATTTTAAGCTACAAATAAAAGTGTAAAACTCATTATGTTGTGACTTATGCTCAGTTGGAGACATTTACGACTAATCTTACATTTATGTCAAGGTCAATGTTATTTTTACTTTAAATATTATTTGCAGCTCAAAATGGAACAAAAAGGGCAACAGATTTGCAATTTTCAAACTTTAGTCAGTATTCATATTATATTGGCACTCAACTCAAAGCCGGTGTCCACATTCTATTATTGGAAATTTGAATGATTGTTGCTTTTGTTATGATTTCCAGGTGTATTTTCAAGGTCATTGTCATTTTAGGCAAATCAAATAATACTAGATCCTCTAAATACTAATTCCAGACTACCAATACTGCATATATCGACATGATCAGGCATTCTGTGCGAGAGGAAAATGATCTTGAAATGTGATGTAAAGCTCACTGGTGTTCAGAATATGCTAATTTTTAGGCTTATACAGCTCTTTCAGAATGGTGTCAAGGTCAATAGATATAAACATGACTTACGGTATTATGTGTAGCTAAAAGAAAATATATATTAAAACATGATATGCAGTTATCAGCTTAAAGTCACCATTAGTACTGAAATGACACACAATTAGAAATCAATGTAAACACACATTAACACCATTATGGTAACCATGGTTACGGAAAATTGACTGATTTATTGTTTCTTGTGATTTTCAGGCGCTTTTTTGAGGTCATTGACAAAAAAACAAAAATATTTCTGATGTATATTCTTTTAGTACTAATAACAGACTATTATCACAGAAGATATCATTGTATTTTGGCTTTTCATCTCTGAGTTATCACAATTTGAAATGCGCTTAAAATCCCATGTGTCATTTTACATAGATTTTGGGGTGTTTACAACCATTTTCAAATGCTTAAATCAGCTATTTAACCTTTCGGTCACAAAAGTGTTTAGGTATCCTATAAAAATATAGGTAAAAGTCTATCAACACACCAAAATTGGTGTCGATCCTCAATGGGACAAGTGTTGATTTGAGACCTTGAACTTGGCAACTTTAAAAAAAAATCAAACTTTGAGGGCGCTCTACAAGAAAACGATGCATGTTTTTTGATCAATTTTTGGTAGGTGGGTAGAGCTAGTAAACGACTATATATCTGCAAAATAGTGGGTTCTGAACTAATTGAGTTTTAAAGTTATCTGCTTCCAAACATGCACCCGAACACATTGTCATTGACGCTTAACACCATTTTCCTTGACGTCATGCGTAAGAATGGGTGGTCCGATCGGCACCAGAATACATTGTGCATGTTAAGACTATAAAGTCTTTCAATTTACAGGAAATGAGCAATGTAACTCATGTAACTTGGCTGCAGCGGTCAATCAAAAATAGCAAATTTTATTTAAACTCAGTTGTTCGATCACGCATTGGTTGCTAAGGGAGGCCGTATCTTAGCAACCATTTGACCTTGGGGCAAAATATTTCAGAATCTTCCGTCAGACACTTGGGGGAACATTTGGTGCGAGTTTGAAGAAAATTGAAGGGGGTCGGGTTACAAATCGTCTGAAAATTGGTTGATTTCACGTGGATTGACCCACTAGTACATGTACATTCAAGCTTTTGCATGAAATATATTGCTCAATTCCATTTCCCTGTACAACTGTACATGAAGCCTGTTTGCCCAAATAATAATCATGGACAATTTGAACAGACAGCGGAAGTCGCATGATCACTCTTTGTCCATTCAAATGCAACCCACCTTTTATATTGTGAGGAAAACATATAATAAACAAAGTATTTAAAGCACATATATATTTTTTTTATTTGAAACTCCATTGCCTTCACCAAGTACAACATTAACATCAATTACAGGCTCATTTTTTACTTGGGCAACAGAAATTTAATTAGTGGATCAAAAAATAAGAATTACACACAGGGTGGTCCCCAGGGTAGAAAAAGTGTGGGGCAAACACCATGAGACAAACACCATGAGTCACGTCCAGAAAGCAATTATGAGCCAAGCATTAAATCAGTATCAGTCTGATATTGTTTTTGCTTTCTTTGAGCCATGCATTCCATAGTTGTGTACCACGCGTCCAGGACAGATATCTGACAAAAAGTGACATTCTGCCCTTTCGAGCCGCATGTATAAGATTTTCTGGTGACCACCGTGTACAGACATACATGTATTAAAAAAAAGAACATAAGAAAGAACATCTTAGCTGAGAGCAAAAAGAAAAAAAAACATGCAGAAAAATTAGAATAATCAGAATGCTGGAAGTTTCACTTCATATTTTTCCCATGCAAAAGATTTTGCTCATCCATACGTTGTGTGCCCTGATAAATCGCAGAAGGAAGTTTACCTGGATTTTAAAAGAGTTCTAGATCTGATACTAACTGGCCATCTTCATCTCCATCCAAAGATGCAAAATAGCACACAGTTTACCTACAGTAGCCAAATCACAAAATGGCATCTCCATCAGATCAATGTGGCAAAATATCTCACTTTTTGGTAGGTAAATCTGTCCTCCATATTGTGTCTTGAGCTAAATAAATAGTTAGTTACAAGTGTACGTTTTGATTGTGATGCATCTCTATTAGCCCAAATTCTTTCCCAATTTGCAGTGGTTCCCCGCACGTCATTATCGAACAGCAACCACCGGAGGCCTATCAGCCTGTGGACATTGACAGGCAGAATAGCATGCTACATTAGTACATGCCTCTTTTGGCCTAATGAAGTTTCACTGCAGGCTAATTTCCAAGACAAGAAAAAAAATGGTAGCCTGTCCCTTTTGCAGACCTAATTCTGAAAGTTCCCTGACTTTGTCATTATTTGAGAGAGAGAGTGCCTATATAACCTTTCCCTGTAATCGACAAAGTTTGATATTCGGTTTTGAGGAAATAATCTTTGATAATTGATCCAGCTTTCTTTTTTCATAATACAAAAATAGTCAAATCTCAGTTAAAACTAGTTAGATTTTCATTTACTCTATGGGAGTTATAGTACCTCTGACCTTACAATTTCACAATTGGTATCCCAAAGATACATGCTAAATATGTGCAAATGAAGTTTGCAGATGTTTGTAAAGGGGATGGGTCATCTTTAATGTTACTGAGACAACACATGAACAGAACAGAACATGTCAACCATTTGTGACTTTTTCACAAGTAATACACACAAATCCCATAGAGCAGCAGTTTATCCGGCACACACGGGGTTAAACAAGCAGGTGAAGAGTTCTCAAATAAATGTACATTGGTACACATTCTTAGTACAACCTGGACGATTGTATTCACACCTGCCCCAGGTTGCTGGTGTTGGCTGTCACTCTATTTCCTGTTCTCACATACCGCTCATCCTTCACATGGCTAAGTTCTTCCTGGTTACCTACTTGACAGACGCAAACCTAACTCCCTCGATCTTGGGTCAAAATCCTCTCAAGAGAAATGGTGTACAATTATTTAAAGGAGCATCAACATTTTGTATACTGTACTATAATGAGATTTTTGATGGCAGGGGATTTGTATGAAAATCCTGTTTCTTCTTTAATGTTGTATTTCTTAAACCGGAGTATGTTTACATGTATTTTCAAATACTATTATTTGACCATTTAATTGTTTTAATGAACTGTATTTTTCATTGATGATTATACTGCATGAACACAAAGTTAAAGCATCAATCACCAACTCACATGACGATATTGAATAAGAAATTCTCAAGAAATAATAAATATCATAAAACGAGGTAAGGGGAAGAGGGTATTTACGGAGGCAATTTTAAAGTGCATTTCAAGCCTGACGTCATGCAAGAAATGCCCAAAACCACGCTGTGCATTATAGCATATAAGGGAAATACAAAATAGATTACAGTCTCAGCTCTTGGTCGCATTCTTCATGAATGGGTACATGTATATCACTTTAACTAATGCCCGTCTGTAGTGTTGTCACCACCGTAATTACAAAACAATACACACATACAATATCATGGTTAAACTAAAATATAATCTTTTAAAAGTATGTAGAGTACAATCAAGACAGCAACATGCATCGCCATGGAAACATGGTAAACAGTAAACCACAGACTACTCTACAATACACATGCAAATGTTTCTCCACCATTACTAAGCTATTGTACATGTAATTGAACAACACTAGAATGTCTCTCTGCTACATTTAATATCATCTCTATCACCACCACTACTGCCAGTCCTTCCCAGTACTTTATGCATGCACATATATGTGATGTGATCCCTGCAAAGAGCAGTTTTTTTTTTTACAGTACCCAGGCTGCTCTTTGCAAATTAAATCTACCAGTGGGTGAAGCTACATTACAATCGTGTGAAGACAAACTCTGGAAATAACTCTGCATGCAATTTCCCTCGTTTGCTTTGCATTAGCATAGAAGAATGTAAAGGTGTACTTACAAAATACAGAGTCTGTTAATTAATCAATGAATAAATAATTTTATTGGGTATGTCAGGATAGTGTAAGTACAGTAGACATGTGCATGCGAGTGGAGATTATAAAGAGTGAGTATCACATAAAACATAATCAAGAACCACTCATCTTCTGCTGGTAAAGTGATTAAACTATCACAACCACTTCGACCCCATTGTCATTTGTTGCAACTCACTTTAATTTCAATCAACTTCAAGTGCAGATCATGTTTTATTGATATTGTAAATGCCAGCCCTGGGTATTTTCATAAAACCGTAAATCAAGCTTACATGTAGTTACTAAAACGCATACAGAGCATTGTGCACACTGTATTTTAACCTACCGGTATGTTTTTCTAAATAACCATCAGTAAACTTTACTCTAAAAAATGTACCGATAATCAACTTACTTGCAGCATATAGTTCTATTTACACAAAATTGCACTTTTTCAGAGCACACGTACATGTACATACAGTATCAGGAGTGTAGATGTGAGGGCTTTTATAATGCAAGGACAATGTATACCATGCACATATACATGTATATGACCCCATCTCATGTCAGCTAGATTCAAATGCAGAGAGAAATCAATAACATATGGTTACTACACATAGAATCCTTCATACATGTACATGTATGCACATACACAGCAAGGAAACGATCACTTTTCAAATCAACCACAGCAGAATAAGCAGACTGAAACCAAAATAGGTCAAAATCTGTGTTTCTTCCAGAAAAGCCACACCAGGAAATAACTTTCTCTTTCTTTCTTCTGTTTGTTATTTCTTTCTTTCTCTCTCTCTCTCTCTCTCTCTCTCTCTCTCTCTTTCTCTCTTCTCTCTCTCTCTCTCTCTCTCTCTCTCTCTCTTTCTCTCTCTCTCTCTCTCTTTCTCTCTCTCTCTCTCTCTCTCTCTCTCTCTCTCTCTCTCTCTTTCTCTCTCTCAGCCTTTTTTACTGTATCATGGAGGTGAAGACTTTTTCCTTTAGCTCACAATTGTTCTGAGTCAGTAAGTGGAATGCTCTTGAATCTCTTCAATTCAAAAGGATGCACAATAAGGAAAAGGGGATTGGTATTTCTTTTGGCTGGACCTACGTGTAGATGACTATACACAAGTACAAACTGACAGCACCATTAGGTGCCTTTGAAAGATAAGGCTATATTTGCAACACTCTAAGTTGGTTTGGCTCATTTAAGTGTGTAGTACAGAAAGATATACATGTAAGATATAAAAGATATAAAAACTGTGACAGATTGCATCTACATGTACATGTAGTAATTGTATCAATTTGATAGTAAATTAACAATTAAACATACAGCCAATCCATGAATTAAGTACATGAAGTTTCTATCCATCACATAATGTACATTGTAGAGCCTTGATTTTCACACCACGTGACATGTTATCAACACTAGCAAGAGCCTTCTGTCCATTGCATACTCTACATGGAACTCTGAAAATCAATCAAATAAACATAACAAATTAAGAGCCACATTACAGTACATGTTCTTGGGGCTTAAAAACAGCTCTGCAAATCCCCTGGGGAGAAGGCAGCTGCATCCCAAATAAAAATGGAGCAAATCATGCTAGCAGAAAACATATTAATCATCTACAAACATGTGCATTATATAATGCGCATGTAAGTAGATGAGTAATATGGTGTAATGAAACAATAGATTCTGTTATATACAGTGAAGCTACATGTATGTAGATTAGACATGTACAGTACTGTGCATACACAAGCACTGACAATTTTAGACACATGTTTTGCTTTCCACTGCCCCCTACATGTAGTCTAGTTATGATCTCAATTCATCGTCCATTTCAAATTTGGGGTGCTTACATAATCATATAGGCATGACTAACATGTAAATACTTTCTATAAGATGTGCAATCTGAAAACAAGCTGCTACGGTGCAGCAAAACTCTCAGGGGTGCCAACTGCCAAGTGAATGTGGTTAAAGGGATAGTTCACCCTGAAGAAAGTTGGTTTCAATAAAAACAGAAATGTGAAAAAAAAACATATAAGTGAGACAAACATCCGTCCAAGGATAAGAAAGTATGATCTTTTGAAATTTCTATTTTATGACGTCATGTGCGAGGTGCTCTCCCCGATGTTATGTACAGAATAATTCCATACATTGCTCTTTCTGTTTTTGACAATGGATTTTTTTTCATACAGCTATGTGAGTAAAAACATATTTCTGAAGATGTATGAAATGATGCATATTCTTTTGAGAAAATGCACGTTTTCAAAAAAAAAATTGTACACAACATACGGGAGAGCACTTCCCATGTGACTTCACAAAATTCAAACTTTGAAAGATCCCAACTTTCTTATCCCTTGGCGGGTTTCATCAAACCTTCACTTATATGTTTCTTTCATGTGTCTGCTTTTATTGAAACAAACATAATTTCAGGGTGAACTATCCCTTTAAATAATGTCAGTAGTAAATCTATGTGGTCGTGCATGCAAGGCTGTATAGTACTTACAGTATATAGTATCTGAATGTAATACATCAGCTTTATGCAGATACATGTACACAGTGAGTATGTATAAGATTATATTGGTTTTATTCAGTCACTTCTTCAATATTAATGATCCCATTTCTATCCGGTAAATTCTGTTGTCCGTGAGTCTGTGATCAAAAGCATAAAGATGCAGGTACCTACCAGCTCAGTGTTTGTTTCTGCTTGTTGGAAATATTGCACTATTTCTGAAAGCTAGAGAAAGTTTCAAGCAAACCAAAGGCACTCAAATATTTGCAGTTAAGTACTACACACACATACATGTATGTAACACAAACACAATCATGCACTACTGTGCATAATGAAATTGGAAAGAAAAACTACAAATTAAATTGTCAAAATTTAATGATCTTTGTTCAAATTATGTCGTGGCTTTCTGTACTCTTGTTAGATGGTGGATTAATGTAAGATGTACTTTTGTTTCTATGACAACAAAATGCACTCTTGATATGATACTACACAGACTGGGCACAAAAATGCACAACAAATGAGGAAAGCTTGTGAAAAGATGGAAAGAACATATTCTACATGGAACCTTCACATGTATGATAGAGGAAATCATCCTGTAAAATTCTTAAAAATTGTATTTTCAAGAACATAACACAAAAAACGAAACATATCGGCATGACTACACAATGTAACTAAAACGATACAGATAAAAAAAATATGAATATAAAAACTGACTCCTTTTAAAAGTAATGGAAAATATTGTGTAAGATTATTGGACCCATCTTCATGGCAGAAACTTTTGTTTAAAGGTAAATGTGTGTAAGGAATATCACAATGAGGTTCAACTAATAGCAAAGTCATGCAAAGAAAAGATTCAACCATTTTGTTTTACTCACAAGTTCAGAATGCACAGTGGCCTCTTCAATGTACTTTGCTATTCCAGTGACGTACGCAGTCCTATCCTCAAAGTTGGTATCGAAGTTGGCGCGGTACGTGAGAGAGACCGCCGTGGCCTCGATGCAGGGCTGCTGGTCGGGTAACGGGAGCTCCTCCAAGAGATCAACGTTGGAGAGAGCGTCCTCCAGCGTTACCGTGACATTGTGTGAGGACATCATGAGGATGGATTGCTACCCTATTGGTGGATCACACAAAAAATGGTTTATTGTTTAACCATTCATGCACCAGAAAAATATGGGATTTGAATGTATTTCTGGTACAAACTTGTAAAGTGTTGCACATACAAGTAGAGCATTAAAAGGAGGAGTCGAAAAAGCTTTCCTGATACTTTTATCATGCAGACATGAAAACCTTCATGGATGGGTGGTTACTCCCTTGTAATGGAGGGGGAAAGGGTGGGGGTTGCGTCTACCCCGTGGCTACCATACATGATGTAATGCCCTCACCTGGCATCTTATACTGGCTTAGCTCCTGATAAAATATTTAACATTTGTCAATGGGAGTTTCTTTTCAAGCATGATGATGTGAAACATCAAAAGGAATATACCGTACTGGGAAGACAAAAGAGCCTTCAAAAGGCTTGATCGTGAGCAATCTTCTTAATGGTCTTAAATTCATGTATTGTCCATTCTAGAAACTTGCTAATTTGCCCTAAAATGATCCACATTCGGAGTACATGTAATTAGTGATAAAATCAGAAATCCTCATTGTGTTCTGCCCAAATATTTTGAGAGTTTGTGATTTAAAGACAGATCTTATATATGTATGTTCCCTTTAAAAGAAAGACAAAGTTTTCATGGGGGATCTCTTGTTATTCTTGGGTGCTCTTTTTGGTATTGCAGGGCGAAATTTCCCAAGTCCCTGAGTAATTCTTTCCACTGCTTCCAACGTTAAATGTCTCAACAATGGCTTAAGCATGCTCCTCAGGCCTATTAAAAGATGTGCATACTGCAATATTTCTTATCAGTTGCATGCACATGCAGACTAAAGATCTAGGATTATTCATGTATATTGACATCAATATTTTCTGTTTATTTGCTTATTTCCCGAAATGACTACAATATGAGATGTGGTAGTGATTGTCATCAGTGACATTACTCATGTCATCATGTTTATAAAAAAAAAAATTAGGGGGCAGGGAGGGTTAATGAAGCCAATGATGTACAAATTTAAAACATGGTAAACACATCAAAACAGTTTCATCTACATGTAATTGCATTTGTGAAGCCACCAATTTACCAGAGAGGGTGTTAAATACTAGTACTGCACAATATTGCCGTGTTGCATTCAGCAATTTTCCTCACTCAAATATCACTGAGTAGTTTATTTATTGTGTAGTGAGTAAATCACTTCAAATACCTAATGCTGGGCTCCTTTCCAGTTTCAATCCACTAATAATCTTTACACATAGCTTTAAAAAAATGAATATAATCATAAGAAATAAGCCAAAACTTACTTCAATGCAACAAGTAATGAGAAAAGGAAACCATTATCAGAATCATGATAGCCTTTGACAATAGGCCCAAATTTGTGGGAAATGCGCTGATGTGACATCACGTGAGCATGTTAGGTTTGTTTATTTCACATGCTTGCCTTTGATATTTGCTGTAACAATTTTGAAAGGAAATTACTGAAATACCAGTATCAAAAATATCATGTCTTCACAATTTTAACATCTTATAAACTCAATATCATCCATCCAAAATTCCAAATAGAGGTCTACTAACTGTGCAGCATCTTTTTATATTTCATGATTGGACAGCACTGTGCACTCCTCCCCTTTTGAATATGCCCAAGACTAGACGGTTCCTTCAAAGAATTCACAGCTTTGGTCAGGGTTAATGATTTTACAGAGGCAAATAAAGAAATATGACAAAATATGTTATGCAGGGAAAAAAATACACAGGGGCTCGGGGCGATTTCACCCCAAAAGGCAAAATGCTTAATAAAAGAGCCCTGGAAAATTTTAAAAGAGCTCCCAAAATTCCCATAGACACGATGCAAAAATTGTGCCAAAAAGCCAATGTGCTCAATAAGTAGCCGCCCCCCCCCCCCCATAAAAAAATAATAATAATTAATTTTATCCCTGATATTATGTAAAATTGCAACAACTTCTTGACATCGACTTTGCCTTGATTTGAACATGCACTGATGCAGTGCAACTCTCAACCACATCATCACTCATCAGATGACTGTCCACACAGATTACCGGCGGTAAAGTTGTTGTTGCTGGTCCTGCCGCGTATTCACTACTAGGGACGCCCATGTGTCACTAGATGGCACTTCGCACGTAAGTGCGAAAACGAAATGGCAAAATGGTGGGCGCAATTTGTGAGATGCGTGGTCTGTTCGGGTAGCGGAATTCCGATGTAGAATTATAATCAAAGTAAATTTATGGGTTAAGAGTTTCAGTTCGACAACCCTGTGAGTTCTTCTTTCATATGCAACAAAAAGTTTTGGGAAAGCTGCGATGACCGAGCGAGATCGAAGCATTTTGCGGTAAGTTTTTGAAAATCCACTTCACTTTTTCGTGAATTATGGTGAAAATGAAAATGTTCCGTTTTATGGATCAATTCGAAACAAGAATAGTGTCAAGAGTAAATACTGAGCTTCTATTTGGCTTTTGAATTATAACGTTTTACAAAGGCGCAGTTGTGTCGCAAAAGGATTTTATGAGCCCATGTTTAGATCTATGAATATGCGGTGTTGATAAATTTTATGAAATTCCGGAGGGGGCAACGACAATCGTCGCGCAATTCTAAGCCTCGCTTGTCGGCTGCTATGATAGCTCCGGGTACATGTAGCTGCGCGTGGCCGCCACAGTCGGCTAAGCTGAGCCGAGCCAGTCGGATCGGCGCTATATATAGCTGACCGCGATGCGTGGCTTGCGCGGACATGGCGTCCCGCACTCGCGCGCACTATACTACATGTATATCGGAACATGTATCGGCCGTGCTGCACCGTTGGCATACGCCCACCGCACGCTCGCAGACAGTCCGATTGTCAATAATATGCATGCGCTTATGCATGCCTGACGGAACAATAGGCTGGCTGATCCCGTGCGGATTCAGCAACCCACCGGAATATACGCTAAGCGAGTACCGGTAGATCGTTAATTAATATTAGCAAATACGCGAATTTTGTGAACAGTGTAGCCACATTATCTGTGACTCGGAGACGATGCTAAAATCTTGTTTAAATAAATACTTTTCTTGTTATTTTGCTAAAATAAATGATTTCTATGGATTATCAATATTGCAAACAAGCATATATTGTGAGCATTTGTATTTTGGAGTTGTTTTAATATTTTGTGGGTGTCCCTATCTAGGGACGCCCATGTGTCACTAGATGGCGCTTCGCACGTAAGTGCAAAAAACGGAATGGCAAAATGGTGCGCGCAATTTGTGAGATGCGTGATCTGTTCGGGTAGTGGAATTCCGATGTAGAATATAATCAAAGTAAATTTATGGGTTAAGAGTTTCAGTTCGACAACCCTGTGAGTTCTTCTTTCATATGCAACAAAAAGTTTTGGGAAAGCTGCGATGACCGAGCGAGATCGAAGCATTTTGCGGTAAGTTTTTGAAAATCCACTTCACTTTTTCGTGAATTATGGTGAAAACGAAAATGTTCCGTTATGTGGATCAATTCGAAACAAGAATAGTGTCAAGAGTAAATACTGAGCTTCTATTTGGCTTTTGATTTATAACGTTTTACAAAGGCGCAGTTGTGCCGCAAAAGGGTTTTATGAGCCCATGTTTAGATCTATGAATATGCGGTGTTGATAAATGTTATAAATGTTATGAAATTCCGGAGGGGGCAACGACAATCGTCGCGCAATTCTAAGCCTCGCTTGTCGGCTGCTATGATAGCTCCGGGTAGCCGCGCTTGGCCGCCACAGTCAGCTAAGCTAAGCCGAGCCGGTCGGATCGGCGCTATATATATAGCTGACCGCGATGCATGGCTTGCGCGGACATGGCGTCCCGCACACGCGCCCACTATACTACATGTATATCGGAACATGTATCGGCCGTGCTGCGCCGTTAGCATGAAAAAAATATGCGCCCACCGCTCGCTCGCAGAAAGTCCGAATGGCAATATGCATGCATGCCTGATGGAACAATAGGCTGGCTGATCCCGTGCGGATTCAGCAACCCATCAGAATATACGCTAAGCGAGTACCGGTAGATTGTTAATTAATATTAGCAAATACGCGAATTTTGTGTACAGTGTAGCCGCAGTATCTGTGACTCGGAGACGATGCTAAAATTTTGTTTAAATAAATACTTTTCTTGTTATTTTGCCAAAATTAATGATTTCTATGGATTATCAATATTGCAAACAAGCATATATGGTGAGCATTTGTATTTTGGAGTTGTTTTAATATTTTGTGGGCGTCCCTACCCTATCACTACCGGCCCGATTATGTACACGCCCATGACACCAGTAAATCAGGCTGCAGGCATCATACAATGTCTTTCAGTAATTCAGTCGGTCCAGGAAAAATTAGTAATTATTTGCAAGGGCTTCTTTTCAAGCCCGGAATGACACAAGCACAGTACGTAAAACAAGATTTTAGCCGTGTTAGTCCGTTACTCGTTAGTGTTACAATAACACAAAATGCAGCATCTGGGACTTGTCATTCATCTTTTTCGTTTGATAACAAACTAACAACACTCAAAAATACGATAAAGGAATTGGCCTTAAAGGCAAAAGTAACATCAATTGAAAGGTTAGTATTCTTACTCACCAAAACTAAAAGGTTGTTTTATTCATTCCAATTGTCAGACAAATATAGGGGGAAATTCAGAGATTTATGGTTTCCCGGAAGATCCAAGCCTAGCCCAACATGGCGAATAAACTATTATGCACGCAGTTATAGCGCACTCACGCGCGGCCGCACCCGATCGCGCGCGCTACAAAAGTGTATCGTATTTTGAGAGACAACAACGAAAGAGAAAGAAAAGGAAAGAAAAAAGAGAGAGGCATAAATAAGAACTCAAAGAGAATGAAAGGAAATGGAAATAATGCAGAGGTTAACTTTTGACTTACCTTCAAGAAGGACAGAACATGAAGAAAGGGAGATAAAGGGAAGCGATAGCAGTAGGGGATAGTCGGACGAGGAGAAAAGGGAGGGGGAGAAACAAACACACACAAACTTACAACAACAACAAAAGTCGAAAAAGAATAGAAGATGAAAACGAAAAAGAAGAATAACAACAGCAAATGGAAGAAGAACGAGGACGAAAACAGAAATAAAATATGTTATACACATCTACCAATAAACTAAATATATATACAAATGCAGGCCTTATATCTAAGATAAAGATAACAAGATTTAGACTTAACAATGGAGCATTCTTAGAGAATATAAAAATTACATACATGTATTTGTAGCTCTGAGTCTAGGCAGGACATTACAGTAGCAGGCGTCATTAGGGCTTCGAAATTGGCCAAAGCAACATCTGACTTACGATTTAATGAGTCGCTCCTAGTCTATTAGGCCATGGACCCTACCACGAAGTAGGGTCCATGATTAGGCTATACCTCGTCCTCGG
Source organism: Arbacia lixula (assembly GCA_963669155.1). Taxonomy (NCBI): domain Eukaryota; kingdom Metazoa; phylum Echinodermata; class Echinoidea; order Arbacioida; family Arbaciidae; genus Arbacia; species Arbacia lixula. The sequence goes on along the minus strand of OZ022582.1, from coordinate 9,955,791 downwards.
GACCGTGTTTTTCTCGGGCAGACTACTCAATTGCATTCCTATCCCATCTTGTCGTAGCGCCATCATACATCGTTGTATCACGGAAATGGTGTACTTCGATGAGTACTCGAGGGTGACGATACCAATACATTACATTACGAAATGCAGGTGAATTACATTCACCTGCATTTCGTAATTCAGTTCCCATGGAAACTCACTTCGAATGTGTATTAGTGGTTCCTACCCGGACAGACCTCGACAAGTTTTGGGATACCATTACTAAGATTGTTTGAACGAAGTGCATAAGATGTGCATACATAAGGAAAGTGATAAGCTTACATTGCCATTTCATTATATCTGTATTAATATATTAATATATATTCCACTGATGTTTGTATCTATTTTGTTTATCATGTGAGCATACTTCCTATCACATCTTTTTTCATTTTCGCTAGCGCGTGTCTCTGTCTCTCTATGTATGTCTCTCTCTCTCTCTCTCTCTCTCTCTCTCTTGCTGTCTCTCTGTCTGTCTGTCTGTCTGTCTCTGTCTCTGTCTCTCTGTCTCTCTCTCCCTCTCTCTCTCTTGCTGTCTCTCTCTCTCTCTCTCTCTCTCTCTCTCTCTCTCTCTCTCTCTCTCTCTCTCTCTCTCAATCCCTTTCTGCATTCACAAACAAGTGCATGTACATTATAATACACAAAAGGGGACGCAATAATTATCTTTTTGTCCATGTTTTTATTTTGTCAGGTGTTTCAGTTCAACACAAAAAGTCGGCACAATAATAATACTTTCAGCACACAAATCCGCACAGGGCTTAAAAAGAAGGTTTGCTAGGGTTCCATAGAGAATAAACATTCAGACATGGTATATAAATATAATATGTTAACAAAGACAGGCTGTTATTATACTTTAAAGTACAGTCGTTATGTGAGTATATCATTGTGTCTTGACCAATTCATGTTTACTCATTGGTGTTGGATGGGGTTAAATAATTTAGTATAAGATTTGGAATGTACATCAAACCAAAAGATACTATATCATCTATTTAAAGAACATGCAGAAACATGAACCTGAACACCTTCATATAAAAAAGGATGATCCTAAGGGTACACCATTTTTTGTTCATATTTTCAAATAAGTTCTCAATATGCGTAAGCCTCGTCAAAATAAAAATTCAACATTTACAAGATATATATTTTACTGTTTGCTGATAATCTTCATAATTATATGCCTCGATTAAATAACATGAATAAAGAAAATATGACTGAATCACATGGAATGATGCTTTAGAATTACGAGTATAATACATCCCCCTGTTATGGGCATATTCAAATAGTGGGGGGAAAATTTCATGGAATTCTTCATTTCTTGATTAAATATGTAAATAGACTTGGCAACATATTTTTTTCAGGTAGCCAACATACACTTGATAAATCTCATGAGCGTCACGTCAGATTGCAATACTCTGAAAGCATTGCATCAAAATCACCCAGAAATGCAGAACATATTATAGTGAACTATACTAAGCCTACTTTCCAGCAAAAAGAGTATAAATAGAGAAGTATGCTTCAATGTGCAAGATCCTTTCACATAAAAAGTGATTTTTAACAGTTGAAGTAAAATACTACTACTAACATGGCCTCATATGACAAAATTTCAGTTTTTCATATTTTTCATATAGTTCTATAGTACATAACAAGAGAGAAAAACAAAACTTATACTGGACGTGAAGAAAAGTGTATTACCCCATGAAGAAAAAGAAATTGCAATAATTAATCAGTACAGAAATAATCAATATTGACAGGTAGCCCCCATTTTTTGACAACTTCCTTTCTATTGATGTTTTGTCTTCAGGAATATACTAACTGATTTCTTTATTACAACCAGCATAAATTGGGATACATTCTCATACATGTATTTACATTTGACTCGATGACCACCTCTTAATGAAAGACCATTCACTGACAATTTTTCTAGTCCTAATTTATATGTCCACTTTTAAGTGGTACTGGGATAGAATTTGGTTTAGTTACAGACCTTGGATCACGTTATTGAGCGGCTACATGTACACATTACAGGTAATTGTATGATCGAGCGATCCAATTTCTTGTGAGAAAATTATACCAAAAAAAATTTTAAAAAAATAATAATTTTCAATTTGAGTGCAATATTAAAGTTTTACATACCTGTAGTAATGTGAGCAAAAATAAAACTATAAATAGGTTTTTATAAAACATTTCACGGACGAACAAAATATCGCAAGAATTTCTATATATTCTTGCTCACATATTTCAGAAAACTCTATCTGGAAAATAAGTTGCATCATGTGGAGATTACATCATCAAATAGATTTTGTACTTGTGTACGACCTGATTGTCCAATTTTTCCCTACATCTTTTGTGCAATCTACAACATAAAATGCAAAATAGTTTCTTTGGCTTCAAATAGACTCATTCGGGACAAAGGAAGGGCAAAAGTAGGTATAAAAAGGAAAGATCATGAGGCAAAACTTATTTCTAATGTGTTATCAATGCTGCTAGACTTAACATCCGATTTATGAAGGCTTATGTTTATGTTAGGAAGATGGAAAAGGATATCGGGGGGAAAAGGGGTTAAAACTCCATAGCAACATTATCTTTATTGCCATTTTGACGTACCAGTATATCAGCTGCTTTTATTCGCACAAAATAGGTACTTTAAATAAACGGGTGGTTCCTCACCCTGTTTCAAAGGTAGCAAAAGTCTAGTCCTAGAAGTGCTACAGACACATCAGGGATTAAAGCAGTATTGCAAAACAATCAATGAATACATACAGATAACCTCAGGTTATGGAACATTACGAGGTTGGAGTTGGTTGCATTACATGGCTACACTAAAATACATTTAACACAATGACACTGTGCTGAAGGCATGACCTTTCAGATGTTCTCTTATCCCTGTCCGTGCGCTTTTCCTACCTATGCCGCTAATAAATCAACACTTTATTAAATTGAGGAAGGCGAGAGGCCAATACAAGCTCAAATTTCCCAACAATGCAAGTATTCAGATAGGCACAACATAGATGACCCTCGACCGTGTACAAGCTTTTTGTAAGTCCTTCCCTTTTCACTAAAATCCCTGAAGCGTCTTGCATTGTCTGCATGAAATCACTCATTCCTTTCCAACATCTTCGATTCAGCATCATAATAAATATGATAAATTATTCAACAAATTTGTCTTTTCTCAATAAGAATTAGAAAATGAAAAATAGAGTTCTCATCAGCATATACATGTACAGCTCGAGTGCACTTAAAAGAGTTGCAGCTTTCATAGTCAAAACCTTTAAGGTCTGTGCCCTCGTCAATTCATAAACACTTTACAAAATACACAAAGACAAAAACACATCATCAACTGGAACCACAATACAGAGAAACACGAAACAGCTTTTGTACATTATTTACAATTCTGTTCATTTCTCAATTATACACTATCCAATGACTAGATATGAGTTTGTGTAATTATGTCTACCTTTTTTTTTTGTTACCCTTTTCCATAGTTTTATCAAAACTACTTTTCTCTTCTAACAATTGTATATTTACTACTCTACTTGCATTATATGGCAGTGTTACAATCTACTGTTGAGTCACATAAATGTCTACGAATTACACTTTGAGTAAAACCAGTCTGGGGAAGATTTATTCTATGTGAAATAGAGAGATGGGGTGAAAGAGAAAATAGTAAATGTCTTATAACCAGCACAACCAGACTTAGATGACACTGCGCTACAAATTGCATGAGCATTTTGAGTCCTCCGCACGTCTCTTATCACAAAGCGACATGACAAGACCTGATTTACCGACATGTGTTGCGACTAGCAGCTGCAATTCCTCTGGTCTTGAGCCTGATGCATGCTGGATCATGCTCACGACCAGAACTACTTTTTAGCCTCTGGAAAACCGCACAAGTCCCTCCCCCTCAGGTCCGGCGCTTGGCCCTGTTCCAGTCTGGTGCGTAATACGTACACACAGAGTTAGTCAACTCCAGAGAGAGAGTGAGAGAGAGAGAGAGAGAGAGAGAGAGAGAGAGAGAGAGAGAAGAGAAATAGAGAGAGAGGGAGAGAGAGAGGGAGAGAGAGAGGGAGAGAGTGAGGGGGAGGGGCTACAGATGGAATCCTTACACACAGTCAACTCAAGAGAGAGAGAGAGAGAGGGAAAGAGAGAGAGAGGGAAAGAGAGAGAGGGAAAGAGAGAGAGAGTGAGAGAGAGAGAGGTAAAGAGAGAGAGAGAAAGAGAGAGGGGAAATGAGGGGCTCATGTCTCATTTCCCCCGCATGGAAGTGGCATCTTCCTGCCAGTGATACTCGGAGAGGAAGTCAGCCATGAATGACTGTCTGACTCCAGTGGAAAATTACCGGCCGTCGCCAAACGAGGGCAGCGCCAGCCCCGGCCCAGGCACTAATCCAACTGCAGTGTGTCATGCCGCTTCCATCATGACTTTTCAAAAAAATGTGTGGAAAGTAAAGTCTACCTTAATCACCGAAACTTCATGTGAGAGGATTTTGAAATGTAAAACCTGAGAAAATAAGATTGGTTCTGAGGTTACATCACATGTACTATAGAAATGCAAGGTAACTTCTGTGATGATGATGATGATGATGAGCGGAAGAGAAAAGGGCAACGTTAGTTAATTTAGGCTCGATTCCTGCAACCTATTGCTCCCCAGAACAGGAAAATCAGTGGTATAATTAAATATGGTCAAGGATTGAAGGGAAAAGATTACAATATGATGACCGTAATTTCCAATCTTGCCTCTGCATGTCAGCTTGCTTACAGGTCTGAAACATGGAACATCAATCTCCTCTTCTGGAAACTTATCTGATGCTGCACTACAAGTGGACTCTCGCTGGCCTAGCACCGACAGAACACACCATTCTTGTTAAACCTGGGGGAAGTACCGGTAATGCGGTTGAACTCTGAAGAGGTCAGAGAAGCTTGCCACTAGGCCTAGACGAGAGGTGCGCAGTCCCCAGTATACACGGGATATGACACGTGCCCCCCTTCCCCAGGACAGAGACTCGGGCCTTGCACGGCAGGAAAGTGTCTGACACCAACAGACAGATGAGAGGCAGAGAGGTGGGGGAAAGGAGGTGGAGTGAGCCGACTGCAATTTCTAGCCATCAAAAGCCTCAATTTTACAGATCACCTCATGTAATTATATGTTGGTGGTTTGTATGCACTACAGAGATGGTTGACAAGAGTATAACCACTTGGCTCATGAAGAAAACCTCATTCATGCGGCTATTTGTAGTGGGCAGATCTGATGCAGCCACGTAAAACATCCCATACGACTGGCTCATACCTAAATCGCATGACCACACCGCAGAGCACATGGCCGATCATTCCAAACAGTCGACCCTTTAGATGCAATTGTGGTGGCTTCGAGCACATATATTTTTTGGCAAATTGTCAAATACGAGGTGCAAATCTGAGCGGCTAACTCAGCTGTCAAAACGACATGCCGAAGAACACCACAGGACCGTCCTTAACCTAATAAAACGCTGCTCTGCACAAAGGATTTCCCATGCCCGTTGTAGTGAAAGTAAATACTTCTGTCATCTGTTTCCTGTGTTTTACCAAACTGAAGGGTTTGACGAGGCACCGTTTCTGGTCTTCAGCCCATCTGTTCTCAACAACCCACTTTTTTCCTTTCTGTCCCCGTTTGGTTATAAAGTTGAATCATGTAAGTTGCGTGCCTTTAAAACTAGAGCACGTACTTCACACTAACAATTATACATTACACCCTATTGTTAATATTTCCAGAGACTTCTTCAAGCTCCTTTCGCTTTAAATGTTCTGAAGGTGTAAACCTGTAATACAATAAAAATATTACCACCAATTGTTAAGCTTACAACAATCTGCTTTTTAAATATAGAATACATTTTTTTCCCTTCAGGAGTATAATTATAAATAAATCTATAGTACATCTCTTGACAGTTTTTAAAGTTATCTCTGAGATTACATGATAGACAAGAACAGACATCTATAATTTCATTAAATGAAATACAATTTTGGCAAAAAACGATGTGAACGCAATGAATATCTCGGGAAAGAAAACCAATGACAGAAGAAAAAAAACGCGAACCAAACAGGCCTCAAAGTCAATATTATCATAAGTTTACATTTAAAAGAGATGTATCTGCATATAAGGAAAGTTTCAAGGAAGGTAACCTTTAAGGTAAAAGGGGGGATATCGATCGCTGCGTAATCTCAGCGCAAACTTCCTTCACCACCGATAGATTCCTTATCTAACACTGTGGGTGCTTCCGGCGTGCAAGTTGATCCCAGGAGAGCAGCGATGGTCCCAGGCCAGCTGCTGGGAATTCCCCTTCCTCCACAGGTCTTTCACACGGACGGCGCGGCCATCTGGGAAAGTGAAACTGGCACGAAGTGCTTCCTGGAGGAAGCACCACTTCCTCCGCCAGCTGGGAGGGCCTTGGGGCCTGGTTGCACGGCCCTGCTGGCTGGCTGGCTGCGGCAGCCCCGGAAAGCACGAGTGAGCGCCTCCTGCCACCTTGGGAGTTGACTGAACTGGGAGTCAGCCAGAGTCAACAAACCAGATCTATCGGTCCCACCAAATTCATGTATTCGTGCTGAAATTCTGTTCCCTAGTTGTTCCCAAGGCTACATGACAGAAACATACATTTACATGTAGGCTCCCCTTTGTGTAGCAATGGCACGTCTAAAGTCACTAAGCTACGTTGTACTACTACTCCTAGAAAGCTGTGCTGTGGGGCACAATACACACTACCGAATAAATATATGTCAGTGACAAAATAATCAAGGTATTTCCTAGTATGGTACAACAGTCTTTAATTTTTTTGATTTTTTTCATACTTTTTATATATATGATACAAAAAGCGTGCTGAGGGAGGAGTTACCCTCACGACACGATAATGCTCGGTCTGGCGGTGAGCTTATCGAGCGGGTGAACCAGTTCGACCTTGATCCCCTGACCCTTGGCGTACTCGGCGACTTTCCTCTCCTCGTACTCCCTCTCTACCTTGTAGCGGAAGTCGGTCTCACGGATCACCGACCGCTCGGCTCGCTCGTCCGCCCGCCGCAGGATGTCGTCGCACTCGTCAACCCCGGCCCGCATCTTCCGTGCCTCGTCATCGGGTGTGGGTGTGTGGGAGGGCGTCTGGACCGGGGTGTTGCCGGGCGTCGGCCGCTCGCCCTCCAGGTGGCGGATGGCCTGGAAGATGGTCTCCAGGTTTTGGCGGGAGGTGGAGGTCATGATAGGCGTAGTCGTCGTGGCAGCCGTCATGATGGGAGCCGGCGTGGTGATGGGCACCACGTAGGGGTATTGCATCAGCAGCGCCTTCTGCTCCTGCAGACGCACATGATGCTGCTGCTGCTCCAGGTGATGCGGTTGCTCCCGGTGATGGGGAAGCTCCCGGTGGTGATGCTGCGGCTGCTGGGGTGGGGGTGGTTGGTGATGGGGGTGGGGCGGATGGAGCTCAGCTTCTTCTTGCCGCCTCAGCTCCTCTGCATGGGCGGTAACTACAGGAGAGCCCGCTTCTGGCTTCACCTTCAAGATGAAAACACAAGACGACAATCACGATTAACTTATAATAAAATCGAATAACATTCTTGATTTGAGAGCCTGTCATACTGGGAAGCAACATCTATATGCATCACATACTTACAGCATTTATAGCACAATTCTCTTCTTTAAAACACATTTAGAGCGTACCAATACTAGTTTCACTTTTGTTAACCACATTTTATAGCTCATCAATTTCACAACTGATATGCAAACCACTCTCAATCTCATTTTAAATTAGGCATCCAATATCATTACTTACAAATGTCTGCTTTTTACAGTAACATGAAGTTGAGCATTCAGGTAACTTACAATAAATTTACTAAACAGCACCTGAAGACTTATTAAAATAGTAAATGAAAGAAAATAAAACCCACACATGTCTCGCAAAAGTTCACTTTAAGTTCATTTCTAAAGGTCTCTTCACATTAATAGCTAATTTCCTCTTTTCAGTTGCTGGTAGTTTGTCAGTCACTTCCTAATCAGTGCCAGCAAGTTCTAGTTCTCTGTGGAGATATGAAACTGCCAAAAGCGGAAATCATAAATCCTCCTTGCGACCAGGGTAATGACCAATCACATCACCATTATGTATGGGTCTTGCTCTCTCTCTCTCTCTCTTTATCTTTCAATGTGCGATAATGTGCAATGTGCCAAGAATCTTTTTACAAGATGGGGATATCACATTTCAGGACGCTTGACATAGTCCCACTTTTATGTTAGAAGTGGGTCTGATATTGTAACAGTTTCCATTCGCAAAATGAAAAGAAGACACAAAGACAAGAGTGTGCAAGATGTAACAGCCCAGGATGGCAATCTCTCAAGTAAAGACCGATAGAATTCACTGCAGTTTCTAATCATTCAATTTCTCAGCTCTCTCATGATATCATTTCGAAGAACTGTGTGGTAAATGTACCCGATAAAAGCGGAGAGTCATGTGTGTGTTGGGAAAAAGACAAGAGTCAACAGAGTCAGCTTCCTTTTCGGATCGCTTTCTCCACGTGATCCGGGGATTGCGGTCAGGGATTCCAGTAACATTCCAGTCCAGGGCCTAGCCTCCTCTCCAGGATGTTGGGCAATTTTAATCAAAACTCTACACTATACTGGTTCTGTGGTTTACCTGGGGGTATTTCCTTGAGCTTCTCAGAGTAAAATTGGGCCTAATTAACTCAATCAGTCCTCTTTACGCACACAAAAAGAGCCTGAAATCCAGGGATACAAACTTACATGCTTGGGCGTGGCATGGATTTAGACTGTTGCCTGAAAATGGGCAACCATGCCTACAATGTGTCTATGTCTCAGAGATTGCATTTTCCATTTGATCTCATTACAGCTTCTTGGGGTAGGTACTGGCCTAATACGGTGCCATTATAACACAAAAGGAGCCTAAAATACAGGCAAGGGGACTTATCTAGAGCAAGACATGGATTCAGACATGTGCCTTTGATCTCCTTGAGCTAGCTTCTTGGGGTGGGGATGAGCCTAATTCACTCATAAGAGTCCCATATAAACACAAAAGAAGAACCTGAAATATGGGCAAAGGGACTGATGTAGAGCAAGGCATGCATTACAGACATGTGCCGGTCTCCATGAACTACTTGGGGTACGGATGGGTCTAATTCACTTTCGTGTATAACAGTCCCCGTTCACGCACAAAAAAGAGCCTGAATTATGGGCAAAAGACTTGAAGGGATAGGTCCAAAGACTTGTACGGATGGGTCCTAATCACTCATAACAGTTCTGTTAACACACAAAAGGGAAGAGCCAAATACGGGCAAGAGACTTGTGAGATGACGCACCTTCTTGGTGATCTCCTTGAGCTTCTCTGGGTAGAGCTGAGACTCAAGAGTGCGGTTCCTCTCCTCTACCACCATCCGGTAGTGCCTCTCCCGGTCCAGCTTGGCCCTCAGGTCCATGATCTCACGGTGGTTCTCCTCAATCACCTAGCCAAGGAAATGAAGGGGTAAAATAAAACATTGATTTGTAATTGTAGGGTTGACTCTTTGCCTGCCACATGCTCTTTTTCCCCACACAAGTAATACACACAAATGCCACAGAAACAGCAGTTTATCTGGTTCAGACTGGTTGGGCCTTGACTCACGGTTCATTCACGGGGGATTGTGAGGAATAACTTGGGCATACTATGCATCATATTTTTAAATTTCACAGAGGGATACTCGGCAATACCGTAGGTTATATATTACAAGCATGGTGAATGTACATATCAAATAAGGATGGTTTGCATGTAGGCAGCCTACAGTGTACCACACTCTTAATGTTTCTGTGTAGAGGGCACTTGAGTTTAGAAATGTCTTCATACTTTCTCTATATGTTCATGCTTTCAGATAACAGCATTGTGCGTGCAGATGACATGTGGGCTTCATGTGACGATTGTGAACCACACATGAACTCAGAAGAGAAAGGAAGTATAGACCAGTAGTCTAATCATCAACATGAAATGTGTGTAAAAACACATTACAAACTTGTCACTCTCATGGGGTCAAACCATGGACAAATTTTGATGCTCTGGGCTTCATGAGAGGTTTCATACAGTAAGAAAGACTAAATTTGTTCATGGCGACTGTTTTAAATGGTTGCATTTCTTCCGTGCTGCCCTGAAATCCACTCGCTCAGCCAACTATAAGAATGAAATATTTGACGAGCTGATGCACATACTGACGTGTATAATCACAGGAAGTCGCAACCTGATTTCAAGTGAAGTTTTGAAATGAAAGACAGCTCGGGAACGAGCCGGGAAAGGAAGGATTGCACAGAGTGAAGGCAATGTCAGCCAGAGTTCAGCCGAGTACTTTATGTGCGTCTCTGTTGTGACAGGCCTTCCTGTTTGTGCTATTGCGTTACCGTAGTTTTGCCCACGTGCCCAAACTGACCTCTCTGGGTTCTCACACACTTAGCCCAATCTCAAACTCACTCCCCCAACAAGGTAATAGCGAGTATCATTACAGGAACCGCGCCAAAGCTCGGCCCGAGCAGGCTCATCTCATGGGTAATGTTACTCAGACGCTTGACTAATACTTGTATCTCGCTGATCAGACAAGACACATTATCAGCTCTTGCTCACTCCGCAGTCTTTTATCTAGCTCTCAAGGCGATGGCTGTCATCTCAAACAATTAGTCAGTCTGAAGAGTGCGTGGGACAGGGTAAAGTTTCTCCTTGCAAACGTGCGGATTGTTAGAAGGTTCCTAGATACTATATGGAACACTTTTTTTTTTTTTGCAGTAAAGGAGCTTAAATGGATGCTTCATGAATGTAGGGCACCTTGAATCCTACATATGGCTGACAAGATAAAATGCAAAATGGCAATGATGCTTTCCACATCTGTCAAGAGTTTTCCGGAACTCTTGCCTTTCTTCTCCTCTGAATTGCTGCTTTTTTATCCAAAAATGCTGACCAGGACAAATCTCAATTCACCACTTTGCTATCATTATCTAAATGAGTACACATGTGCGTAACGCAATCTGCCTAGGATAAGCCTTGTCTTTCCTGAGGCTTGCCCGACATAGAAATGTGAACTGCTGAACTGCATATTTGTCTTCTTGCTCAATGGTAATGTCTCGGAACAGAAAGGGAACTGGCGAACACTGGACAGTATGCCTGTAGTTCCTCATCTTTCTTCAGGGTAGCTTGCATGAAATTGCACCTGTTTATGAAGACCACCTGTTCATAAAGACCAGGGCCCTGTCTTGTAAAGAGTTGTCATTGATCTAAATTGATCGCAAGTCCTATCCCAGTCCTAATGAACACATTTACCATTGATACCAATGGCAAGTTAAGTTGCCATCAACTGTAATTCTTTTTATGTCAGGGGCCCAGTTCCTGCTTCCCTTGAGGAGGGGTGTTGAAAGACAGGTGTTAGTGAAGCGTCGAGACAGTACGCACCTTCTTGGAGTCCAGGGGCACTGAGGCGGTGCTGCGGGTGTCATCAAACGACTCCGGGCTGCCGATGCCCTCATCCATCATGCTGTCATAGCGCTTCCGCTTCTTGGGCGGGATGGGTGACTCGGGCTCGCTGTCCCCGGCCCCGCTGCCGCTGCTGCTGCTGTTGCTGCTGCCTCCGTTGGGGGCGCTGTTCTCGTACTTGACGAGGACGCGGCGGAGGTTCAGCACCTGGCTCATCAGGTGGGTCTTCTCCTGCTCCAGCCGGCAAATGTAGTCTGCTGTCTGCTGCAAGATGGCCGCCTGCCAGGGAAGAGCGATAAGTGGAAACAGAAAAACAATGAAATTAAATACATGGCTCATAAATAAACACCCGAATAAATCACTTCTTCTTCTTCTACACTCTGTAGTGCTTAGTATCAATGATGGCTGTGCTATTCATCACAAAATGGAACACGTTGCTAATTTTTATAAGAACTCCAAGATTGCTCACAACAGGTATGCCACCAGGATTTCTAGTACTTTAACCTGGGATTGAACAACAAGAAAAACTTCACAGCGAAACATGGCGCTCACTGTCAACCCTTAAAGATTGTCAGTCCCTTTTGCAAGCTTAAAATTTGAAATCATCTATCACGATCGTAAATTGAAGAAAGTGTGATTCAAGACCATTTCTAAGAATATAGCATGTTGAAGCTTTTTGTATATGTAAAAAATTTCAGCCGTTAAATTTCAAACCGACTTTTTTCGTACCACGAAAAAAGTATTAGTCTTTGTTACAGTATCTATGTGGTTATTATGCGTGTGTGAAATCCTAATTTTATGAGTAACTACCAAACTTTGGAGATGATTCCTTCTGAAGAACAATTTTTTTCATAATGCGTTTTATAACATAATTAACAGATTAATCAATAAAGCAGATATTTCAACACAAGCTGCTAAGAGCCTGGGGTAAAGACTATTAATCATACGTTGTTTACGTGCATTATTTGAATTTTACACTACGTATCAGTTTCAAATTGTGAATATAGAGCTTGCTGACACTTCTCTATATGGTTTGCCAATGTTTCGACGGTTTTGTGGTGATCTGAAAAAGGGACTGGCTGTCTTTAAATTGGCAACAATGAAACGATGGCATGGGGGCTCAGGGCATTATCATCCATATTGCAACAAAGAGCCGGAGAACACACCTTTTTTCCACTCATGTCATAATGTAGAGAACAATTAACTGCGCTTGTGATCAATATACCACCATACAAAATTTAAAAAGAAAAGGAAAGAATTCCAAAGATTACCTTGCTGAGCTTTTCGCCATCTACGTGCGGAAGGAGCAGCTTGAGTGACTGGAAGCCAGCGTTGATGCTCTGCATGCGGCGGCGCTCATTGCAGTTTGCGATCTCACGACGGACCCGCTTCTCAGCTTCCTTGGGGCTGCCTGTAGGCGAGGGACTGCACGGAAGAGAAAAGAAAAGAAAAAAATCTTTTATTAATTTCACTATCATTGATTCTGTGATCATTGTGGATCGTTCAATCATACTTTTTTTTACAAGTGTCATTTGTTTTAATTCTAGCACACATGTGTTTGTTATTTTCAATGTTACTTAAAATCAATAAAAACGTGACAATGAAACAAAAGCGGGTAGTGAACACAACATAAAATAGTTTGAAATGAGAAGGCATACAAAGACCAAGCAGTCTTGCAAAAAAGTTGCAAGCGAAGTCGGGATGTTTGTATACTATTTAGTGTACAAATGCATAGTAGAAGTAATGATTTACTACACTTTAATTCTATTTCACCAGAAGCTCCTAGCGCGAGCCAAAAGCAGTGAATATAAATTAAGAAATCAATACAAGAGGTCTTGCATACATCTACAGACCACACCAGATGAATGCCAAAATCACATGTGGGCAACGATGCATGAATATCACTGCACATCAATAGTGACTAGTCTTCTTGCCAGACCACGAATCATTTCTCACACAAAATTTCATCACTGTGGTCCAAAAGTGGAAGAAAAGGAGAAATACATGGGGGAAAGACGGAGAGCAAGAGAAATGAAGAACAAGGACTGAAGAAAGGACAGAGAAAGAGGAGGGTGGATGTGAGCAAAAGAAAATGTTAAAGATAATGCTATAGAACATGGCACTAAAGCAAAAGAGACTAACAAAAAGCAGGAGGGAAAAAAAGAGAGAGAAAATGTAACAAAAAAAAAGGTGTAAAAAGAGAAAAGAGAAAAGAAAAAAGTGGGTAAAGAGAGAAGAAACAGGGAAAGAAGAAGGAGAATAGAGAGAAAATAGAGAGAGAAAAAAGAGAGAAAAGAGAGAAAGAGAGAGAAAATGAGAATATGCTGAATATAATTATAGCCTTTATGTTTTGATGTAAGACGCTAAAAAACAACTGAAGGGTATTTTTAATTCATTGACACAGGTGTACATGCATCAAATACCTAACATTCTTCTCCTATTCAATCTCTATCACACTTGAAACTGTCTAAAAGAGAAGCCTCAAATTGTGTCACATGTCAATGAAAACTTGGGGAAAAAAAAGTTTTCTTCTCTCTCTCTCATGTATTTTTAGGCACAACATACAGAAATTGTTTTTCTATTATGTTCCTAAGGTTTCATACTGCATTGTACTAGTATGAACACATTTGCCGGTTTTTGCCGCATGTGAGAGTATCAGGGACTAATCTATCAGTTGAAGTTACTTACCACTTTTATTACAATTTTCATTACAATTTAATAACAGACTACTGTATACATGTACATACATGAGTTCTGCAATACGAGTCTGTCTTGTTAGCGTACATGTATGTTTAAGTATATTGTATACTATGTATATTGTACATGTTACAGCACAAGATCATACAAAATTTAACAACAATTTCTGTATGTGGTTTCATTCAAAGCCATTACATTCAAGGAAAAGGAAGTTTGTGTGCTAGTCTGGGCTTTTGCTCATGTTGATTTGTATGTACCGGTCGTATCAACGACATGTACATGGATGGAATAGGTCGAGCAAATCACCAAACAATTCTTTGCGTTTAAAAGGTGCAAAAGTGATTCTGGGGTAAGGAGATTGCATACTCATGTATGTATTGTAAGTGCCAAAGGTCAGACGATGGATTAGATGCGATATAAAAAAAAAAATCTCTCAGAGTCTGTCACCCCAACAACACATATCCGTACACGTTTACATGAACTCATTTCACTGTCTATGTATGCACAACAGTGAAAAGCTACAAGCACAAACATCGCAACCGAAGTGTGTGTGTGTGTGTGGGTTGCCTGTGCGCGGGGGAGGAAGGACCCAGTCGAACGGAACTTGCGGCGCACAACCTCCGTGGGGCAAACCGAACAACGGGGTAGGACGTGATTCACGGTGACGCTACAACAGTCGCTGGGGTCAGCCTAATTAAATACTTCCCTTCCACTTGTCATCGATTTGCCACTGCGATGAGTAGGCGCAATCTAAGATGCGAGCTGACAGCCTGACAAGGTGGGAGAACGGAGAGGGGATGGGGAAGGGGGGGGGTGCAACAGCAAGTAAAGGGGGCCAATCCACTCGAAGTAATACAGGATATACTCTTCTACTTTCCTACCAAATGTTCAAGCACAAGTACCCGCTTGTACCCAGCCGGCATGCTGCCAAATGAGACTGTGCCAGACCCGGTTGCGTCACATCTCAATGCGACTCGCGTTATTGTGTAACATCCATGTACAACATGCACATATCCTCACATGATGTATCAAACAAAGACGACTATGGCAACAATTTTCTGGGAACAGTGCCAAGGGCATTTATGTATTGACAAAAACAGCCCCCAAACTGTGTGGGACGCAAAACAGTTTACACTCGTGACATGATAATGAGAAGTCAAGAACATTTTGAACATACGCAGCAACTGGCTCCGATGCATGACATAGTGCATTGTAATTGTACCGTCATACTCGGCAACAGGTTTCAGAGGCACAAAAAGGAGGAAATCCAAACAATATGCTCAACAATTATGCTTGCATCGTACATGTACAAAATAACTGATCTTGCACATGAAAGCACATCTATCGATCTGCAAATTACTTGTAATAACATCTGATGATCCGATTTAAAAATCAAATCATCACATCCTATCTGTGTATGTTTAGGAGGAAGCTTAAAACATTGTTGTTGCAGTTATTAATCTGACGCACATGTTGTACCAGGATGTCAAACAAGTCTATCCCACAATATTTATTTCCAAACCCTCACTCATGGACATCGTATGGTTCCATTGACCACTGATTCCTCCAATACAAACTTTAAAAACCAATAAATGCTAACCAGGATCCCTCAATGTGATTTTCATTTTTCTTTTTGGTGAAAGTTATTTAAATGCACTGTGCTCTGCTGTATTGCCATGAGGTAAACAAGTTTTTATTCAAAAATCCTATAAATGTGTGCATGAATGTGTTGCTAATGTTCCATTTAAAGTGCAGACATTGCTAATCATTGCCTTTAAGCCCGGGCCTATCATGATCTACATTTGGTCGCGCGCCAAGTCTGATCTCTATCTGAAGACAGCAGGGAGACGGGAGAGATGCATGCATCACCACACTCGTCACATGACTTTCAATGACCTCACAAACTTGTGATTAAGTGTAAAATGATAGACAGCTCCTGTATGCTTGCTGGTAATAAGGCTGCAATCAAATAAAAACAAAAAATAAGCAGCTACATGACACACACACAACAACCCTGACCCAATTAGCGCTACCCTTCTCGTGCTCATTACACTTAACTTCCCTACAAAAAGAGTGACACCTTTGGTAAGTGATTTCACATTTCTTATCAAGATAATTTCTGTTTATAATTAACATCTTTCTACTCACTATTCTCACCAAAAGAAAACTAAAACATCAAGCATATCTGTGTAAAAACAACGAGCAAACACAGCTGTTGATCACGCCTTCCTTCTGGAAGTGAAATAAGTACAGAATTCCATCCCTCAGGTTGCTCGCTTGCTTACACACCCCCTACACACGGGAATGGAGGCGCCCCATGCCCAGGTCTTTTGGCAGTCTGCCAACTATGAGCAGCTGCCCACAAACCTCCCACCCTCAATTATACACACACACACAGTATACACACACTCACACACACATAATAGGAGTACACATTCCAGTCCTTTGTGTAGTCTGTCTGTGTGTGTACATGTAGTGTGCCAAGGTTGATAAACGGGTATACAGTGTCTGTCTCCAGTTATGATTTTGGCCTGTGTGGTATCTTTCTTTTTCACCCAAATCAACAAGGAACTTTGTACCAGTAAAGTACATAAAATGTGTCAACTAAAAGAGACAGACGACCAGTACACCCCAAAATGTAAATACTGCAAAACGCATGGTTCTGAATATGATTTTGTGATGTGTTTGCGGTTCTAAATTACACGTTTCTGTGTTTCATGCAACATACAGCCCAATCGCCGAATTAGGGGATCATCTTGGATTTGTGAAGTGCTTCGAAAATGTGTATCTTCTTCAACATATCTTTTAGCAATCTCCAATAAGTTGTTACATTCTCAGTTTAGTTTAATTGTCACCACAATGAAGATTATATGTCTGAAGACTTAAATCAAATGCAACAGCTGTCTCAAATAATCATCTCTGATTTGGGGACAATACTGAATTTAATTCTATGAATTATAACAAATAAATCATAAGTATTTCCTTTTTGTAACTATATCCAAACATACAGGTACATGTGTATGCAAACAATTTCTTTAATTTTATGTAATAAAACTATCAATTAATAATATATCCCACCATGTTTGTCTACATGATAATTATTTTAACATACATGTGTTCATGTAACTTAGGTACTTTTATTCAACATTGTGTAAATGCAGATTAGTTGGAGCAATTAAAAATCATTTTAACCATGAGTCGAGTACTCATCCAGGTGTGATGAAGGTGAAACCGAACACATACTCAGGATCATGATTCATTTGTAAATTACTAAAATAACATATTGAGCACGTGTCTGTCAGAATAATGTCCAGTACTGAGTTGTCTAGATACAGTAATTAATGTTTGCAGTCTGTTATATTCTTTGGAGAAGTAGTGATACAGAATAAACTGTAATACACACTTTTTAAACTGTCAATTTGACTGGACTAGATAGAAGCCAAACATACATGTAGCTATAAACACCTCACCAATAGAAATAGAAAGGGGTCGATAAGGATGGGTCGCCGAGACAAAGGAATTACATTGATATTGTGTATGTTAAGTGGCCTTTACAGACCAGTGGTCCTCATGGTTCTTGTAGGCAGGTTTGCTTCTACCACACCCAACAGAGAAGAAATGTCAACTTTTAAGTAGAGGGGAACATCAATTCACAAAAAAAAATGCACAGGGACTTCTTTGCAAGCCATATCTCATGAAATGCAACATTTCATTCATGCTAAAAATGAAGATTTTTTACTGACCTTTGATAAGTTTTCTAACTCATAAAATGTTAACAAAAAATAATAAATTACAAGGCCACAATAGAACTTGGATCCAAAAACTACACTGAGCACATTTCATCCATAATCTTTCATTACTGTTTGCATTAACATCGTACCAAATTATAAATGCACAATTCAAGCAAAAACAGAGCTATTATGTTCAAAACTATATTATTCCTTCATTTTCTCAGTGACACTTTTTGTAAAAAAGTTGTATTAACATGGAATAATCAAGATTTCTTCCTTTTTCTATATATTTTCATGGTCAAGATAAACCTGCAATAAGTCATTAAATAAAGTCAACACAACACTTTATGCTTTATTAAAAAAAAAACTTATAAAAAAAAAATGGTCCAATTAATTAATGGCTGTTTTATTGAACAATGATGGAATTGCCCATTTAGTTTTATCAATTAAATTCCATGTATCCAACCAGGCTTCCAATACATTTGCATTCCAACCAAAACATAATTTGAACATTTTTAAGGAGGGGCAGTGCGCATGCAACATAGACTTCCTCATTTCGTTCTCGAATGTAAACATTGTCTGGGAATGTGCTGAGCTGTGTTGATAGCCAGAACTTTCTTGGGTTCGCCGATTCCTTCAGGAGGTAGATTACCAGCTGTTCCTTATCGCATTTACATTGTAGTAGGCTATGTACTTTTATTTGATTTCCATTTGATAGATATTACAGCTTTACCCCCAACTAATTACACACACAAACAAATAACATGAAATAAAGTGCATGACAAAGGCTAAACATAAAACTTGAATTTGTTCAACTATTCTTTGTTATCATCCTATGAAAACATGGAACGGTCCATTCCCAGACGCTATCCCATAAAATTCATGAAGTCGGTCGGAGTTGTACTCAAAATCACGAGGTTACACATACGACTACGAGTGTAGTAGATCTACTACAACACTACAGTATGCGAGTCTTACACACATATGCAACAGCACAGATACACACACGAATGTAAACATACACACACTAGCCGGACATCTCACCGGTACGGTACTCCCGTATCGGCGGGGCTCATTTGCATGAAACCCACCCACGCAAGCCCCGTACATTCACGGGGACATAGCAGGGCGGCCCCTGAGCGAGCCGAGCTAGTCATGCAACAATCACAACAAACACGTGCCGAGGTATTTAAATGGGTAGAAAAATCACATAAAATAAGCGAAATACTAAAATGCAGTAATAATACAGTATTATTAAACTAGACTGGTTAATCTACGATTAAATATTAAGGAAGGACCAAGAGAATTAGGCTAAAAGATGAAAAACCGGCCCAGAATTTTATCAATGAAACTGAAAAATGCCAGCTGGAGATGCTGACGAATCACGAGGAAGATCTCGCGTCTGCTGATTCGCCGGAAAGTGAAAAGCCTTTTAAAAACGGCTGTAAAACCACTGTTCTACAAAATATGAACTAAATCATTACAAGAAGAGCACTTAAATAACAATTGATATATAAAAGTGAATATCATAACATAAAGCTACAGACAACAAGAGTAAAACTGGGCGTTGGTTGTTGTTTCGAAAGACCACGTGGCGGCGCAAGCCACACAGTGCGAAAAACAGCTGATCGCTTCAAATTCGGGACCGAACTGCTTGAAGTCAATCACAATTTGCGAGAGTATACCATATATTAAGCGAGTAATATATTCATATTCTAATCTTGCGATATGTTTAAATGTTATTTATGATGGAAAGAATCTGAGTAAGATTGCATTTTACAATGTATCAACCAGCAAACACGAAGCATAACAATCGATTATTACAAGAGAGCGAGCTAGCGCAGCGAATGCGTGGCTACTTTCATTCGCCGGCAAAACAACGCAATTCATGAAAAATTACTCACCTTCCACTCGTGCTAATCATCTCGCCAGGAACTCGCAGTGGTCCACCGATCGGATCTTTCTCAGATTTCACCGTGTAAAATGCCATCGTACCTCAGCTTAGTGTTTCTAATTGAGAAGTCGATTGCAGAATGACGAATTTTCTCCAAGAATTTTCACAACAAACACAGCGTGGTCAGAAAGTATACAGCGTGAATGCGTGGTATTGTGGCGGGAAACAGCTGGTCACAGAGTCAGCTGCGAGACGTCAACCTCATGTAAAAATTCGTGCGCTCATCAAAACAAATTCGCTTTAACTTGCAGTTAGCAACTCCTCCGTAATATCTTATATCTAATATAAAAGTAACATATATGGGCCTTATACTCACGGCATATATATACTTAATGAGAAACATTTATATTTTTACAAAAATAAACATTGCCCTACTTTACTAGCCCACGAATATTTGATAGTATTGCTGCAAACCGGCACGATAATCAGCTGACAGTTGGCATGGCGCGAGCGTTTGGTAAATGTGTCAACAGCTGCGTGAATCTTTTTCCCGTACGAATAAAAGATTGTACTATCATGAAACAAAAAACGATGCATAATCTGTATTTGTAATCATTAAACAGTACAATACTCACATGTTATCAATATTGATATTATGTTAACAATTTTGCATACTCAATATTGAATATACAGCTTTAATAAGGTAGCTTTGGGCACATATTTATGGGGAAAATCTAATTTCTCCCAACCCTTTGTAGGCGAGGTTTTCGTCAATGGTATGCATCGGTAGCCAATAGCGTTGCGAGAAATCGGTCTCATGTCAATCATTGATATATTTAGCTCTTGCGCCATTGACGGTCTTTTCTACGAAGCTTTGATTGGTCAGTTTTGGGGGCGGGTGTTTGTGTTAATTTTGAGTCCTCGGTAATTTTACTACCACTTTACTACAAAATGAGTACTAAAGGGTGTAATTTCTGCTGGATTTGTTTAGCTCCTCGTGTAAACAATGCTGGAAGCTATCTTAGTATGTTAATTTTTATAGTAATAATGAATATCCTGTTTATATCTGCGAGCTTTTATTATCAAGTTGGTATGAGTCAAGGATACAAACAACATCAGAAAACAAAACATGTTTACATTTTAGGTTCTGAGTCACTGGTGGTCGGAGGAGGGAGGGGGGCGAGGGAGAGAAGGGGGGTGCATCTCCTTGATATTGAATCAATCCCAAAATAAATAAAGTATATCAAAATGAGATGAAATTTTAAATACCCAGAATCATCCAAAATCGATACTTGAAAAATATTTCAAAATAAGTTATAACTCCAATGGAGCTGAAATATGCACATCCTGAATTTAAAGTCTATATAATTTCTTTGAGGAGCGGGTTTTAATGACATTTCATCAATTATTATTCTTGTGATAGTCCTTGGAATATTTAATAACATTTTGCTTTTGTTCAAATTTGGACCCAATAGTGTGTGTGTATCAGATAATTAATTCAGAACACAATAATGACCATTGTGCATTACCCAAGTAAATCCACTAGAAACTATATAGTCTTTTTCATTAATAATATATGAAGCTTCTTGCATAAAATAGATTTTGGATTGACATGTGTGTTGCATATCTGATAACCACAATTTGAGAGGTCAGTAGATATTCCAAGGGCTATTACAAAAATAATGAATTAAAAGATGTCTCGAAACCTGCTTCTGAAGAAATGACATGATTTCACTTTATGATGTAATTTTTTAGCTCGATTCGAGTTGTAACTTTTTTCAAATTATCGTTTAAAGGTGGCACCAGATTTTTTAACACCTAGTACTTACTACTACTACTACTACTATAATATATTTCTACTACTATTACTACTACTACCGTGACTTCTATTACTACTACTACTCAATCCTGCTACTACCTTCTACGTGTATTCATCATCTTCTATCATTAGACTATTTCTACTACTACTACTACTACTACTACTACTACTACTACTACTACTACTACTACTACCTTCTACGTGTATTCATCATCTTCTATCATTAGACTATTTCTACTACTACTACTACTACTACTACTACTACTACTACTACTACTACTTCTACTACTACTACTACTACTACTACTACTACTACTGACTACTACTACTACTACTACTACTACTACTACTACTACTACTACTACTACTACTACTACATGTACTACTGCTACTACTACCACTACTACTACACTGCTACTACTACTACTACTACTCCTACTACTACTACTACTACTAATACTACTACTACTACTGCTACTACTACTACTACTACTACTACGACTACTAACGACTAGTACCGTACTAACAATTCATTACTTCCACTAGGTGTTTAAAAAAAACTTTGAATCTTTAGAAAAATGATTAAAAATCAGTTTCAACTCAAATCAAGCTAAAATAATTGATACATCATACAGTCAAGGGATGTCGAATCTTTTAGAGACAGGTTTTGTGACATTTCATCGATTTCTTTTCTTGTAATAATCCTTGTCATACTTGAAGAGATTTTCACGTTTGGACAAATTTGGACCTCAGAATGGTATGAGATAATCACTTCAGAACACAACAATAAACATTGTGTATTACACCTGTTGATTCACTATAGCAACTGCCATCACAGTGTTATTGATAATGCATGATGATGCTGGCAGAAAAGAAGTTGCGGGTTGGCATTATTATGTTATGCTACTTATGCACAATGACCATTGTTGTGTTCTGAATCAATTATCTGATACACACACATTTTCAGATCCAAATGTGTCAAAAATTTATAATCTCATGCAATATGCCAAGGATTATTACAAGAAAAGTAATAAATAAAATGTCACAAAACATGTCTTTGAAACTAAATTTTTAATCATTTTTTGAAAGTGTCAACAGTTTTTTTTTAACACATAGTACTTCTATTTCTACTACTTCTAATATTACTAGTCTACTACGACTACTTTATTATTTCTGCTTCTACTTCTTCTACTTCTACTACTACTACTCCTACTACTACTACTACTACTATTACTACTACTACTACTACTACTACTACTACTACTACTACTACTGTTGCTGCTGCTGCTACTACTACTACTACTTCTACTACTTCTACTACTTTTTCAACACATTGGCCAATTTGTCTACATTATTATTGTGTCTATGGGAATTTGGGGGCTCTTTTAACATTCTCCAGGGCTCTTGTCTACTCTGACCCTTCTACTTCATGTAGTTGTTCTCCTACTGATTTTATTTTCATGATCATGCCTTCTATCATCGAAAGTACGTATTGTTTCATCCGTAAAAGCTGATGGGTGTGCGCTGCCTTTATGAGATTTAACCCTTTGTGTGAGAGACAAATTGCGTCTTTATGTGATTTGCGTCTATTGCCTGAAAAAGGGTCACATTGTGGCACACAAAAAGTTAATGTAAGGCCTATATTAACAAAGTAATTCATTTTCACATGTTTAAAGAGAAAGACAGATGTGAATAATGTATTTTCATTTCAACATTATGATGTGGATATTCTACGTAAAGACTTAGTGGTCGCCTTTCTTCTCAAAAATGAAAATAAGATTAAATGACTTGGTTGTGATAACTTGCCAACATTTCAGTCAAGAACGGACTTCTTTTTCAAAGCTATATGTATAGGCCTCCAATCTGCAAAGGAAGCCATCCATGCAGACTTTTGTTTCTTACTTCACAATTCTCGATTGGCCGCCACCGAAACTGATTAATTATTCATGATATGGGATAATTTATGCGAGCAATCACGGGGTAGCAGTACGTCCGATATACACTTTTTTTTTTTTGCACGCGTCCGCCAACGCCCTTGTAACGTACACGAAATCGAATGCGCATTCCGCATCGTACATTGAACGTCTGCTAACTCTAAATGTCAAACCCGACTTTGCGTGCATAGATTAAATCTGTCTGCTCATAATGAGCCGGGTTGCCTGGCAACGCGATGAGAGAGAGAGGGAGAGAGAAGAAAGGGAGGGAGGGAGGGAGGGAAAGAGAAAGAAAATGGGGACGTGTGTGAACGAACTTGCTCTGCTGTAAATGAAATTATGTTGTTTGTTTTTAATCCATCTAAAAAAAAGTTGAGCTATCATGTATATCAGGTAATATTTAAGCTGTCATTTGTCTATAATCTATAATCATCAAACTATATCAATGACTAACGCTTTTACAAAATCAAACAAGGCTTTTGAATTTCAGAAATAATGACGGCTTAATCAATCATTCAATAAGCCCCTAGGTAATATACAAAGCCCAATTTTCGTGAATCAAAATAATGTCTTTGCCGACTTACAAATATTTTGCGGGGAGGTTTGTTGAATGTATTGGTCGTTTTCCTCCTTGTCTATGCTAAGTTTGGAAAGAACAAAACTTAGTCTTGCGTTTTCATCCAACCAACTCTCTTTCACTTTGAAACAATCATGACAATAATCCAGGCGTATCAAATTCGTGGAAACCGCTAATCTCATGTCATTTTCATTTGTGTCTTGTAATAGGTGTTAGCAAGAACTTTTGACACTTTTGAAAAATCTAACAAAACGTAAAACTCGAAATAAGCTAAAATTTACACCTTATAAAGTCAGTGGATGTAAATTTTGTTTTAGCGGTTGGTTTCATGACATTGCATCAATCATTTTCTTAATAATCATTAGAATATTTCATGAGATTTCGTCATTTTTGATAAATTGGACCTCAAATTTGCATGTGTAATATAATCATTTCAGAACACAATAAGAAATTATTAAAAGAATAATATTAATGAAATGTCGACAAACCTGCTTCTAAAATAAAATTACATCCTTTGACTTTATGATGTATAAATATGAGCTTAATTCTAGTTGTAACATTTCAAACATTATTTGTCAAGATGTCAAAAGTATTTTGATACCTAGTTTAAGCCTTCCCTTTTTGAAAGGAAGCCTCACTATATCTTTTCCCCTGAAACGAAATAATCATCCGTTCACTGAAAGGGCATATTGAGGAGGAAAATATAAACTACTGAAGCGTGATTTATGTTGATGAGTCTGATGTTTAAACTGTGTCCCGTGAGCGTATAATATCCTCCTCAATCTAAATGAAAAATAAAAGTTAATACCAAATTATTTGGTTTTACTTTCACGTATACCCCCCCCCCCCCACACACACACACACACACTCACTCACACACTTGTATTGTTTGCTAAAGAATACCGTTATGTGCAAGTTATGACATATTTTTCTCATTATACAGATTTTTGTTTATCACTCAGGTAGCACGTCATTTAGAATTGGAAAATCGGCTGTCAAAAGCAGAATGTGAGCTATGAACTATGAATGATATGTTCTATTATTACGAGGTGTTTTGTTGTCCGTGTAACAAAAGACCATGTTCAAAGTGCAAGCTGTTCGGACGATATTCCCTTTTGCTAATTTCAGATGGACAATGCGTAATGCATAACGCAGCTGGTAAATTATCAAATGCAGTAATAATTTAGTCGATTATGACTGGCTAAAAGAGTGCTGTGCGTCCACAGCCCATCCTTATCAGGGCCACAATTTTAGCATGAACTCGAAGTGTGTACTTTGCGATTATGATGTCGGCGCAGGTGGAAATAAACCGTGCCACGCTCTAACTACAAGCTCACTAGATAATTGGATTAAAATCCATGTTGCATTTCTAATTAATTATTCATTAGCAGCGAGCCAAGTCTCATCAACTGTTATCGCCAGACACAGAGGCATAATGATCCAGAACTAACAGCGACTATCAAAACATATACAATACCATTTTCTCTATGTATTCACAACTTTCCCCCTATCTGCGTAGTAAACGCGTTATTGCATTCACAAATGTATGTTTCTAGTCATTCAGACTAAATGGATGGAATGCACTTTGGATATATTAGGTGTTGCTACTTTGACAAACCTCGGACAAGCTTTGGGGTTCCCATTAGTAACGCATTGTTTGAACGACGTGAATAAAATTCAAGCAGCAGATTGCTTTGGCAGATACAAAAAGAGATAGATAAAACTAAAAATGGAAAAATAATCCAAAGGGATTAATCGATGCCAGTCTGATCAGCTAACAATACGGCCTGCAGTAAAAGAAAAAAAAAAAAAAAATCATTTTCAGTGAACTGAGAACCGCTTTGACCAAATGTTAGAGACCACACTGTCATTGCAACGATTTCAATTGTAGACTTCTAAGAATTCTGCGGCCACATCGACTTTGCGATGAGCGGCTTTATATCGAACATGTTTCTTAAGTGACGAGAGCTTTCACTTTCACGTATGGACGGGCGTACATCAAAAGGGAGTCACCTCAGACCGCCCCCCCCCCCCCCCCACCCCCTACCCCCGGGAAAAAATACGCGGGGGCTCAGTGCGAGTTAGTCCCCAAAATGCTTACAAGAGCCATGGAAAATGTTAAAAGAGCCCCCCAAATTCCCATAGACACAATAATAATGTAGCCAAATTGGGCTAATGTGTTTAAAAAGTAGCCCTCGAAAATTTTGAATTATTTTTCCCTGCCCCCCCCCCCTACCCCACCCCGCAAATAGGACTACATAAGCCAGAGAAGGGGATAATAATCTCTTGCATAGAGCACAGAAAATAACATTAGATAGGGAGAATTTGCATGTTGATTGGGTGGGGTGAGCATGGTGAGGTAGGGTGGGGGTGGTACTGCGGTTAACAGCCCCCTGACGCCACCGCCCCTCCCCCCTTCTTTCTATTGTTTCATGCAAAGTGGATATAAGTACAGATTATGTTATTTCCTCCACCAAGCCCAATTCCCACACTCTCGTGCATGGCCTCAAATTATTGATGTTAAATGCAATAATAATACACGCACCATCAACTGTACGAGTATAGTAGTAATACTAGTGATATTAGTTGTAGAGTAGTATTAGTAGCAGAATTGATTGTATTTGATACCATGATTGAACTCGTGTGTCTATTAAATGTCACCTATATAACTTTGCTTAGTTATTACATGTATATGTTTATAGTACAAAGGTATTCGCTGAAAGCTACACTGAAATCTACAGTCTAAACATGAGGAATTGTTGTCATTGTTCACCGGTCTTTTCAGCACGCCCTCCGTGCGATTCACGCCTTTGTTTCCGCATGTCTGGTTTTCCCCAGATCCAAGAATAAACCACCCGCCCTACCCCCCTCCCACACACACATAAATGCATGCATGCATTCATTTGGGTACACCAGGGCGGAGGAACAAGGAGAAGGAACTCGAGCATAATACATTCAAACATCTGTATGGGTTCTAAAGCGTGCTCATGAATGTCACAAGCATTCCATAATCATGACAATGCTTTGATGTTCCATATGCCGAGCCGACATTTAGCTGTTGTCAACTTGAAAAGAAATTTCTTTAATTGCACATTTGTCTCTAGAAGCTTTGTTTTTGATAAATTTGTTTGCAAACTATAAGGAAGTTAAGGGCGGATCATGACAGATCCTTTACTCTGCTTTTGTTTCGAAAAGTAATGAGGAATCATTACAAAAATCGGACTTATAAGATATTTGTATTAGTTACAAAATTGACCAACGGTATTTGTGTGCGTTTGCGTGCAGCTAAGATATTTTACTTGAAAAACTTACTTGTTTATTTGTGTTTGCTGATACTTGTTAAGTCATGGAAATATTAATTCCATTAACGGAACGGGACAGGCGAAACGAGACTGTGCATTTCTTTTGTTCCCTCTGAGAAGCCGTTACCACACAATCATGTTCATAATTGTTCAAACACCTGAACATCACGTATTGAGAACACATAACTTTTCAGTGGCGTGGAACATGGGTTCAAAGAAAGAAAGTTGCTTCATATCCTTCCATAACACATCCCTGGGTACACCTTCATCTGTCACTGGCCTGGGCACAACCCGGTCTAGTTTTAAAGTTTAAAGGTACCGGTGTTAATTACTTCTTCTTCTTCTTCTTCTTCTTCTTCTTCTTCTTCTTCTTCTTCTTCTTCTTCTTCTTCTTCTTCTTCTTCTTCTTCTTCTTCTTCTTCTTCTTCTTCTTCTTCTTCTTCTTCTTCTTCTTCTTCTTCTTCTTCTTCTTCTTCTTCTTCTTCTTCTTCTTCTTCTTCTTCTTCTTCTTCTTCTTCTTCTTCTTCTTCTTCTTCTTCTTCTTCTTCTTCTTCTTCTTCTTCTTCTTCTTTCTTCTACTTCTTCTTCTTCTTCTTCTTCTTTCTTCTTCTTCTTCTTCTTTCTTCTTCTTCTTCTTCTTCTTCTTCTTCTTCTCCTCCTCCTCCTCCTCCTCCTCCCCCTCCTCCTTCTTCTTCTTCTTCTTCGTGTAACGCCTTTCCCATATTGCTGTACCTGAATGCCTTATGATAATAATTTTATACCTCTACTATGATACATGGAGTCAGCTATAGATCCATCCTCCGCAGTGGCAATTAAAGTATTATTGATACTGATATAATACAGTTCTTGGAAAGGATGGAAATTGACTGGTGCCAGTTGAGTGGTCTAGGCCAGGGGCGTGACGGGCACTTTTTAGAAATATGTGAGCGTGTGTTAATGTGTGTGTGTGTGTGTGTGTGGGGGGGGTGATCATCCATGATGGTGGTGGGATTACTTTTTTAAAAATGTACTAAGGCCTAAACTCAGTTGTTATATTTTAATGTTGAGCTCTTGATTTATGTAGGACAGCTCTCTCCCCCCCCCCCCCACGCACGCACACACACACCCACCCACACATACACACGCACGTGCACGCACGTACGTCAAAGATCATTCAGAACTTTTGGTCTTTCGACATGTCGTGCAGGAACACTCGTATGGGCTGAAGACCCTCCCCTCCTCATAATAACCACCCCCATCACCCGAAGTCCACGCTAGATGAAAATAATATTCATGCTCCTGGAGAGACAACCATGTTGGCCCAGAAGGAAAAAAACATGTGTGCATGTTCACATGGTTTTAACTTTTTTAAAAGAACACTGAAGTACTGTATATTCGAGATGGCGAAACACTTCGAGTTACTACCAGTTGAAAGTTAACGAAATCATCTTTCTTGTGGAATTAGGAGCACTGGAAGAAAAGTTGGTTGTAGCCGTTGACAGATCAAGAATTGTTATAATATATGTAATATATAGATAATATGTAAGATACTCGAAACCTGTAGCTTTAACAATTTAAGATTAGCAATTACATGTACATGTATAATGTAATATTCACGGCGATTAAACGTGGAAGAAAGCTCCCCTTGGATAATACTTTTCATTTAGCTTTGCGAAACGCATGAACGTTCAAGGATTACGAGCAGAGAGAATAAGTATCAATTTATTGCAAAATATAAACATTTTGAATTATTTTGAAAGACGCACAGCCCCTAGGATACAGAACCGTAAAGTTGACAATATTTGGTAAGTCAGAGATCTGAAAGCTGATATCATTAGTAGAATGGCGTTAAGCGGAAGTAACCCTTGTCATAGTATAATTCACACGGTTTGTTCCTTATCATTAGTGTTCCTTTTATAAGCGGTAAATATGCTGGGTATATTTACACGTAAAATAAACCCTTGGAACGAAATGAACTATATAAAACTATATCTTACATTCAAGTCACAACGTGAGATGATTAACGCTTCCTTGTCATAATTTCCTCTTTAGTTTAGAATTTGGAATTAAGTTATAACCATGGTGATTTTGTTGATACATGCCTTCACGTTGACTCTCTATTGACATTTGTGCAGAAGAGAAAGAAAGATAATGTTTACAAAATCTACAAGGTGTATGTAAATGAGGTATTTGTGATTATAATTCACCCCTCACCCTGACCCCACCCCCCTACACACAAACACACCCAGCCCCACCCCCACCCCCGCCCCACCCGACTCCGCCCAAATCATGCCAATGTGCAAAAAGAAACAGTCTTGTACCCATCACTGTTCTATACATCATTACAAGAGCAACAGCGAATGGTTGAAATCAATGGATATATCAAGGTATGAATAAGAATATAACGATGCTAGTGATAGTGATATTAACGGCGATTATAACATCGATAACATGAGCAATGATAAATGATCTCGGGTAATGTTTGTATGTGATGTGTTATCGACGCCTGCATATTAATAACGAAACGTAGATGTGCATTTCAGTGGGAAGATGATTAAGAACACGTGATATAAACATTAGACCACTCTATAAATAGTTCAATGCAATCTTAATTCGCTTCCCTGTGTTTTTGGCCTCCAACCTTTGAATACGCCATTGATAAGTGGACTGGGGATTGGTTCCGACCGACTGGACCACAGACTACCTTCAGACTGTCGAAGCCAAACGATCAACCCTCTGTCTCACCTCTATTTGCCAGGTACCTTGAGTCAACAAAAGACTTCTCTTTTGTGGCCCGCATACCGATCTTCGCATTCCACAGATCTCTTCCGCTTTGCCTTTCTCCCGCTTTTCTTCTCATTCTTCTGTTCTTTCCTCCGTCTCGCTCGATCTGAATTCCCATAGTTGCCGTTCCGTACGAGGGTTGGTGACTCAGCGGTTTGTTCTGGTTTTTCTTTTTTTGCTCACTTTCAAGTTCACTATTCTTTTCTTCTCAGCATTCGTGTCTGACTCTGATCGGACTCTGATCTAAAAATGATCGTTCTGTCCCTCTATTGTGTGTGTGACATTCATGACATTTTTATGCCACCATTGTCATTTTCTGTGAGCGAAGACTTTACCTTACATCTCCAAGCTACCATGGAGATTCAAATTTCTGCATGGAAATCATCCGGCAGGTAAAACACTGATGCCAATATTATTCCATCACAAAGTTGTCATCTCTCGAAGCGAATTCTTTCCCACGGTCGTTGCCTTGTTCTTTCCCCCATGTCAACAAAAAATGTTGCATCGTTGTGTTTTTGGCATTACGCCCCCCCCCTCCACACACACACACACACACACACACACACACACATACACACACACATACACACACACACAGACACACACACACACACACACACACACACACACGCACACACACGCATACACATTCTTTCCACCTGAATACACAGACGGTGCGGAAGAATGATGCACTATTCGCCAGGTTTCTGAACGAACTTTTCATATTCGATCTCAAAGTTCACTACAATAGCGATGGGGTTTTTGCATTCCCATATACATACGAAATATTTGGGAGGTTTCATTTTCACAAAGGGGGTGGGAAAACTTCGTGGGCCTTTTTTTTTGTACATTTGAAAGATAATACGAGAGGCGGCCTAGCCATGCATGGATACGTCCATGGTTTGGGAAAGACAGAGAGGCAGAGAGGGGGGAGGGGGTAGAAAGGTACCCCTCCTCTTGAGGTGTAAGGTAACAAGACCACAGAAGGAGGGGGGGGGGGGGTGTAATCACCTATTACCAAAACCTCAAAGCTCAGTGCCAAAGAAAATACGTGAAACCCGTCTCGTATTTGTAGCGCATCAAAATAATGTAATGCATGTTCACAGAGTAGATAAATACAGGACTTTGTTTAAACTTATCGGGCATGTTAGAAATCATTATTTTGCAGATGCGACAGCGGCTATGCGGCTTTGAGAAGGTAGCGACAGCATAATTCCAAAGGACACCCGATTCTATCGTTCCGAAAAGACGTTGTGAAATGTCGATACACCTTTTATCCAAGACTGCTTCATGAACAAAATAATCAGTCTGCACCAATGAACTGGATGGTATAAAGGTAAAGCAATCGACGAACATCAAGCAGTTATCGGCACTCACTAGAAAAACTCAAGACCGAGAAGCCTGGAAGACTATATTACAGCCAATCTTCACCCCAAAGATGGCATCTGATGAAGATGATGATTTAAGTAGTTTTCAATTCATGGTGTAACAGGGAGGTAAGAACTGGATTGGTAGCACAATGGACGCGTTTGGCCCTTTGATCCAGGGAGGTCGGCCGCCAAACAGGCAAGGCAATTTTGGGATGCATTGAAATGAACATAAATTAGAATTTGCATGCGCAGAAGTTGTCAGAACTATACTTCATGTACTAAAGTATATATGCTGTAGAAGTTTATCTTAAAATGGTGCGATTCTGTGAATTTAAAATTATATTGTTGTTTCGTTTAATAGATAAATGGAGAATACTAGGAGACATGTCAGAGAAAAGTCTCCACATCGCACATTGGTCAATCATATTCCCTTATAAATATCTTGTAAATCGTTTATTGAGTGTTTTATATTATACGAAATTAGCCTCAAATTCATGCCCAGCTAGAGGTGTCTGGAAAAGTTACGGATCAAATTCTTTTTACAATTTTATCAAAATTTCCTTTCGCTCACCCCCAAACCAAGTTACAATTTGTGTATTAGGATCACCTATGAACTCCCAGAGAAGGCTGAACGGTTGAAATATTTATCAAAACAGAGAAAGGCACTGCCTTATTAGAAATACAGCGTGTTGCTTAGAGCACCTGAATGTCTTGATTTTATTATTAAAGGCGGCGGTCTTGTTAGATCAAATCCACCACAGCACATCAGTCCATCCATAATAGGTCTATGATCCAACGCTGCTTCAAGAACAAAACAAAAAACACTTTTTGCAATGTTAATTATCTATACTTCGCCCCCCCCCCCTCCTCCTCATTGAAATAGTACATTAACGTCATGACATTGCCTGAAACAAAATAACTTGCGAATCATCTGTTCTCTTCATTTGATGATTTTGTTCATACTCCTTCGGAGGTTAAAATAGCGTAATGTGTATGGTTGATGGCGTATAACTAGCAGATGGGAGCATTGGTCGAACCTCCATGACCGTCCACGTTCTCACCACTGCATCCACAAGAACGGATCGTAACCTAGTGTAGCACAAAGTGTTAACAAAAAATGACAACACGAATCAGATTGAATTTACACATCGTAAAGTCAAAGGATGTCGTTTCTTTTAGAATCAGGTTTCGTGGCGTGTCATCAACTACTAGGTAAAAAAAAAAAACCTTTGACACTTGAAAAATAATAAAATGAAGGTTGTAATTTTAATCAAGCTTAAATTGACACAACATAAAGTTAAGGGATGCCATTGTTTAGAAGTAGCTTTTGTGACATTTTATCAATTACTTTTCTGATAATCCTGTTAATATTAAATGAGATCCTTACTATTGGACTCAGTTGGATGTAAACAAGTATATACACCAGATAATTAATTCAGAACACAAAAGTGGCCATTGTGTATCATACATGTCGACCCACAACTTTTTTTTTCTGTCGGAAGCATCATGCAAAATCAACTAAACCGTGATGACAGTTGTGATGCACAATACGAATTGCTGTGTTCTGAATTGATTATTGCATACACAGACATTTTGATATCCAAATATGAAAAGCTCATTACATAGTCCTAGGATAATACAAAAAATAATGATTGAAAACATTTTACAAATTTGTTTTTAAATTTGTTTTGATAGGATGTGTAAATTTTAGCTTGATTCGAGATTCACTTCTTTGTAATCATTTTGTCAAAAGTATCAAATGTTTTAACACCTAGTTGTAGTCGTCATGAAGATTATGGGATTCGAAGCTATGGCAGAGCCGTTCTGCAGTAACCACACGTCCCACTCGTCCAAATCAAACGAGATCCGGTTCTGTCTCGATTACGGATTGCGCAGTCATTATCCCTTCTATCAATTCTCAAGTGCTAGGACGCCCTCGGCATCAGGTCTGTCTGTCTGTCTGTCTGTCTGTCAGGTGCGTACCTTCACATCCAATTAGATCAATACAAGAAAGTAAAAAGTCACCTCTCGGTACCATGGGAATGGGATAGCAGGTCCCGTCAAACAGCTTACACACGTATCAATGACGGTGAAAATGATTAGCAGATTAACGACGATTAGGGACCTCAGACGACCGTCTATACAGGAGAGGGACAGGAATTCGTCACGTATCGTATGACTTAAGACATTGCCTCGGATCCTTGAGCTGCAAATCATAATTCTTCTTTCACATTACGTGCTTCATGTTCGTGTGCATTATTCAGAAGGAACATAACACCAGGGAGGTGTTAAAACCAGGGAGGTGTTCGGGAGGAGAAGCAATTCAGGCATAATCGGTATGGATACTAAAGCGTGCCAATGAATTTCAAAATCATTCCACAATCATTACAGAGTTTTGATGTCCCATGCTCATCATTGATATTAAGCTGATGTTAACTTGGAAATAGATATCTGTAATTCCCCATTTTATATCTCGAAGCTGTGTTACTTATGACATTATTTTGCCATTAGACCTGGGGGGCATTTCATCAAAGGACTTGTCGGATATTTTATCCGACAAGTTTGCTCTCGGCCAATAAGATGCAAGCATTTCAGTAACTTATAACAGTTTGTCGGATAAAACGTCCGACAAGTCCTTTGATGAAATTCCCCCCTGATCTCGGCTTTCTTCTGAAGAATTGTGGAATGACGAATAAACGGAGATATAGGATATAGGACAAAATGTGTGTTTCTGGGAAGAAGCGTGACAACCTTAATGTCTCAAGACCGCTAAACGTGGGCGTGAGGCGGTGGCATCGCCGCGGCGGCAAACCGATGTCAACAAAATATAGGCTATGAGCGTCCGCGGCAAAGTGCTTGCCGCTCTGACACGGTGTGAACGGAGCTCATGAGGCGACATGTGTACTACCGTGAGGCAAGTGTGCCGTCAGACAGCTGCTGGTCGCCAGAGGCCCTGACTTGAAATCGGCAACGATCGGCCATTCACGGTGGAGGAAAAGCTCGACTTACTCATCGATGACTCGCAGAACGATTTGTGACAGCGACGGGAAAATCATGATGAGGGGGGAAATCGGTCTGCTCAATTTCGTTTTATTTCGTATTACGCAGGGAGTCAGTTCGATTTTTCAGTTGATACTTCGACTTGTAATGAGCAATGAGCGCCATGACCCAGCTGCAAGGTGGTGCCCCTTAGATAATTTATTTTAAAATATCAAAGAAGGTATAATAAATTATAATACAGACGGCTGCTTCCTAAGGAATAATTTGCACCACTGATTCGAGCAATTATGCTGTAATATCGAGCACCCAGTTCGTCATATTCGTATATCTTCTCACAAACTGTATGTTATTATCATGTAACTGATAGCTACGATAAGTGCAATGCTTGGTAATCGCATTATTAATGAACGCTGTAATCACATTTTACAATCATGTCACATTGTGGAGACGAGACATTACTCTTGGTCATACCCCCCTCCGTGGGATTCGTGTGTGTGTATGTATGTGTGTGTGTGTGTGTGTGTGTGTGTGTGTGTATGTGTGTGTGTGTATGTATGTGTGTATGTATGTATGTGTGTGTATGTGTGTGTGTATGTGTGTCTAAATATGTGTCTGTGTATTATGTGTGTGTGTGTGGGGGGGGGGGGTGGGTGTGGGTGTGTGTGCAGAGGGTGTATGTACGTGCTTGCGTTTAGAGGAAGGGGGCGAGTGTCACTGGTCTCCCTCAGTTTTTCTTTTGCCGGTGGAGTAAATCATTAAATCACCATCAATATCCGGCGGAATTTCTCAATTTTCCGACGGATTTCCAAGAGGAAAGTGTGCATGGAGGAAAGCGCTGTGTGTAGGCTAGCTTAGGAAAGAGACTACTACCGTGTAGTCTCGGACACACACCCTCCCCCGCCCCCATCTACCCAGCAGCCTCCCTCCACCCTCCTCCCTCTTCCCCCCTTCCCTCCTCCCTCCATGCCCCCATTCTTGACTAGGCCACCGCCGGCGCAGTGCCTGTCTGGCGTCAGCGGCCTGCCCGCCAGCCAGTCAGGCCGTGAGGGCCCGTAGTGGTTTGACTCAAGACCGCAGCGGCTTCCTGGCCATGTCAAGTTCAGGAAGCCTAAACAATCATGCTCTCACATGGCGACAAGGTCTTAAAGGTAGTGTGAGCCCCCACCCACCCCCCTTTTTTTTCTTTCTTTTTTTTACACAAGTCATGAAACTCGGCATAGATCAGGGGTTTACCTCGTACGATAGCAGGTATGATATGTCACAAGCATAGCTTGACGAACCTTTTCAGGACAAATTAAAAAAAACTACCCTTGTTTACCCTTGTTAACTAACCCCGTTTCGCAGCGACCATACACCAGTCAGTTCGACTGTCAGCGGGGCCACACTCGTATCAACGTATCACTGCGTTGCGGGGAATGACGTGATGTTCGTTATTGCATGAACCGCTAGGTTTTTAACGACCAGTCCAAAACTCAACACTAAATCTATCGATGAAGGTAATTCCACTTAAAGTTATGTAATTTCCAGTTTATGAGGGACATTCTAACACAGTATGTTTTGACCTGTAAACGGGCTACGATACCTTTGATAACGACGACACATATGTGTGTATGAGTGTGTGTGTGTGTGTGTGTGTGTATGAGAGAGAGAGAGAGAGAGAGAGAGAGAGAGAGAGAGAGAGAGAAAGAGAGAAAGAGAGAGAGAGAGTATGTGTGTGTGAGAGAGAGGGAGAGAGAGCGTGTGTGTATGTGTATGTGTGGGGAGGGCGGGAGGGTACTGGGGATGGTAACTGGGAGATGACACGGTTGGTCTCTAGAGGGAAGTGGGGACCCCCTTCTCTGTAATGTAGGTGACCGCAAAAAAGTGCCCCTCTTCCACCTTGTTTTCCTTTTTACAAAGAAAAAAAAAGTGCACGATGTGTCAAGCGTCTGAGGAGGAACCTGAACATGACTTTAGTGGATTGTACCTTCAGGGGCGAAGGCGGGGATATGAAAGCGCCCATAACCACAGTCGGCATATAACGTTATGACGAGTCCAACCCTCTAATCAGTGTGGGCCACTTGCCAATGACACACTATCTCCTGAGACCCTCCCCCCAACGACCCCCGCCACCACTCCATTCCGACCTCCTAAATCTAACTTTCGCGAGAAATGTTGGACAAATGCATGTGTCAACTCCCACGATCACAGTTGGCATATTAATTTTGACACCAGCAGTCTGATCCATTGTCAATGACATAGCTAAAATCCATCGATCGAGAGCGCTCCCGCCCCCCCCCCCCCCCTCCACCCCCTCCTCACTCAGGATAGTCTGCGTGATGAGATGGGGGTGTGGCAACCCCGACCACACTTTTATCGTCAATTCGACGCCTTGTTAATGACAAAGCAAATCTCGAGAGCCATCTCCCCTTCGGTAGCTGCAAAAAAAAAAGAAGAAACGATGGAAAAGACAGATTTACAGAAATGCGTCTTAACTCATGGACTACGATTTGGACTGGAGTGCCTAGCCTAATATAAAATATAAAATGGGACTAGTCCGGTTGCTGTTGGGACTAACCTTTCCTTCTTTCGATATTATGTGTGACTTAATTGAATAATACAAGTTTTAAAATATACGGGTGAAAAAAACAACGACAAAAAATTGTCAATATTTTATTTGCTGCTTACGTTTGATATTTCAGTCAGAATACTATTTTGTGAAGGCAAGAGACGCCCCCCCCCCCCCAAACACACCCAAACACACCATTCCACCTCATGAGTCCAACAGACTCGAGAAACATCGGTATCGAAAAAGCGGAAAAGCCATGTGGGTTGCCGTTGAGGGCGATAGAGGACGCGTTCTGCACAAGACTTGTGTCTGATGACACAAAAGGAATCTGAAACTTGAATAATATAGCTGACAAAGGCGCCAAGAGTAATTGCTGTGAAGCCGATTTATCTTATCATGCCTATGTTATCAGTGAGGGTGAAAAGGTGTGGTCAGAATTATCACGGATGTGATGTGATTACTGTAAAGTTCGTCAGCTGATTGGAATGATTTTATTTTCTACTACTATTGCAGCTAGAACTAATACCCTGTATTCTTCTATTGTATCAACTAATAAATTTTATTATTACTTCTTCTAATAAGGACGGTATGAAGTTTAGCTCCTTGGACCTTGATATTACATTTACTGTTTTTACTCCAACTATTACTGCTACTGCTACTACGACTAGTACTACTACTACTACTACTACTACTACTACTACTACTACTACTACTACTGCTGCTGCTGCTACTACTACTACCACTACTACTACTACTACTACTACTACTACTACTACTACAGAAGTTTACATACACCTAGAAAATTCAGAGAAAAGTTGACACTTGCTAAACTTCATCTTATAAAACTGTAAAACTTATAAAATATTTGTGCTATCATGACGAATTTGATACAAATGAGCATGTCATGCGCCTTCATCACATTGCTTTATTATTAGGAGCTGATAATAATAATAATAATATTTAGTTGTCATTTTTTCCTCAAAATCTTGATACTTTAGACAAATTAAAAACAGAAACTTGATATAGTAAAACGAACAAATTTTACTGAATTCCATGGGTGTATGAAAACTTTTGGCCTCAATGATTTGGTATATGCCTATTTCAGCATGACTTCTCCAAAGACACAAAAACTTTTGATTGCGATGTGTAGTCCGGCTATGGCAACAAAGCCAAATCGGTCAATCGGTCAAGAGAGACACAACCATTGCCGAGGTGCTGACAGTCCGTGATGAGATGACCATGGCCTGACCCCGTTCTGGATTCCTCCGATCGCAAATGACCCTCCCCTCACCCCTCCCAGAGCTCCTCCTTTGATGACATGTTTGGGGTGGGGCGCAGTCCTGAGGTCAGCGTGTGAGATATGGGATGGGAGAGAGGAAGTAGGGCCAATGCTGCCTACTTTGATGAAAGGAAGCAAGTGACAAAGCACTCACGTTTGGGATAATACTCGTACATTGACCCAGCATTCCCTACATACAAACAAAATCTGGAAAATAAATATTCATCTTGCTGCGAGATATTCAATCTAACATGATGCGGTGTTGCACTGATGCCAATGCAAGTGGCAGATACATTTTGCTCATTTACAAGAAGGTATATTTCGGTAATGGCTTCCTTTTGTCAAAGTATAGGGCCAGTGTGCGTCTTTTCATGAATCAAACCTCGATAAGACTCGACCATTCAAGGTAAGAGGGGTGTGCAGCCTCACCCCATCTCTGTTTCGGATGCATTCCACGAGCTTCATGACCTCGAAACCATCGTGTCCATTATGACTCTTCCCGCCTTTCTCTTAATAATTGTACAATCAAAATAGTGATTGTTATTATCATATTAATTGTCCTGAGGGCTCATTAACCTGAAAGCAAATCTTTTTAGATGGGCCTCCTTAATAAAAGGGACTTTAAAATTGGTGAAAATCATGCTTATTTAGTTTCGCATCAATCTTTCGACTTTTCCGTGTCACACATTTGTTTTTTGTATCATTTTGAAAAATGTGTGGAAATAAAATTTCAATTCTGATTTGAATGGTTTAAACTATATGACATCATAATCAATAAACCCAGACGTGAGCTCTTATTTATACACAAGTGTACGATATCACATAATGAAGCTATACTTTGATATTACGAAATACAATTCCGGAAACTGGGAAGGAAGAATGTTATTAAAAAAAATTGTATTAAAAATATATAATACCTTGTAAACTATAGTTTGCATGTACTTGGAGCATTAACATAGTGGAGATAGTAGTGCTTCGACATGAATGGATTGTAGCAGAAATGGTGAAAAAAGGCGTTCCTGTTTTTAGTTTGTTTTGATGAGGTATTTACTGCTGTGCATTTTGTAAGTTTATTATGAGTTCTACTCTCTAGTTCTGCTTTAAATCCATTCAGGGGAGGTTTGCTAGTTATGTTACTTGGCAAACCATTCCGTGGGGTGAAGAAAGGAAAGGGGGCGAATATAAATGCAAGAAACTGAGAAATGCTTTTATGTTCATATACTTACATTTACATGGGATTGCTTCAGTTTTTTTTTGTTGTAAAAATTAGGTGATTTTTAAGCAGGAGGAGGAAGGGGAATGCGAGCTATCCACCGAAAAGTTCCAGAAGCACAAGAGAATTGTATTGTGCTGAGAATATCAAGTTTTGCAACAAACTTTATGATCTGTTTTCTTTTAATTTTTGAAGTAGGGACTAATGAATTATTACTTACATATTGTACACCATACAAACTCGTGCACACGCCCCCACCTTCCACCCTTCATTTCCGTTTATTTAGAGTGTCATAATCGATTTAACTTGATGGTAACCGAAACATGAAGTGCCCGGGGCGCGTTTCTCGAAACGATGACAACCCGACTATGAGTTCTAAATCCGATACCGTTAGTCAGCACTGAGGTGATTCTCGAAAGGCTATCAATTAGCCGATCCGCTATCGATAAACGGGATGTCACTGGTATCCGTCTTAGCATTCTCTTTGAAAAACGGTTTAGCATCCATTAGTACAAGCCCCAGATGGGTAAGTGGAGGTACTGGATGAATGAAAGGTGGAGGTAAGACATCGACCGGAGTTCCGTTATCGTTGGAAATCGCTAAAAGGAAGAAAAAAATCCGTTCAGGAATGCGATGGGCATAAAAGAAAAGAAAAGAAAAGAAGACAATAAAGACAGCTGGGCGACGAAAAGGGGATAATCCGATAATCCATGATTGAAAGAGAAAGGATAGTGGCCCTAAGTTATCTTCTGAGCCCAACGACCCGAGACTAATCATTACAGGCCTATGTAGAGTGCCGAAGTGTGCCGTTATGTTTTATGAGCATGTTGTCAACTGGTTCGAAACTACATGTATGCATGTGATCATATAGCGGAGAATGTCACCGGGAGTGCCCGACATGCACTAGCCCGCTAATCATTATCGGACCAGTGATAGAATGTTGTTTAGAGCCAGCGGGCTTTCGGGTGATTTTCATGACACATTTGGGCAACAAATATGCCTTTTAACCATTTGTCCCTAAAATTTGAATTTTCATAAACTACATACCTCTTTATATTTCAAAATTACGCATTACTAATAATTTGAAATTTCTTAACAATCTGCAAAGGTGAAGGCTGAATAATATTTGAAAAAAGATTGGTTCATTTCTTTACTTGATACAAAGTTATAGCTCTCCAAAGTTTATACTTTAATAACTAAAGCACCATTTTACATTATCCCATTTATATGTAAAACACGCAACGGTGCTTATCGGGTCTGGACCTGGTGCCATTAGTGTCAGCGATCGGTCTGTTAGCTCAGTCGGTAGAGCGTCGTGCTGATAACGCGAAGGTCGTGAGTTCGAGCCTCACATAGACCATACGCTATCATTTTTGTTAAGTTGGAACTATAGTCCACACCAGTCTACATGCTTCATCAAAACGCTTTTTCAAAATTTTACAAAATGGCTGCCACTAACTTTCCTGGACAAAGTTCAAGAGGGACCATTATCCAAATTTGGTTAGATAATTAAATTATGAATTTGTGTCAAATTTGGTGCTCTTAGACAAAGGTTATTCAGCTATGCCGCTGGACTATACTACAAACATCGACAAGCTTTTACCATGACAGCAACGTATTGTTTGAAAAGAGTGCGTATCATTTGCGTACAAAATGAAATGATTTATTTCGCGAAGGAAACGATACCACGATAGTAATCTCCTGTTCACAGAAATCCCGAGAACTATAGATAGGTTCGCAAGTCCAACAGGGTAGAACAAAATCAGTGACAGCTTGGTACACCAGTCCTCAAATTAAATTATGCAAACATCTATCTCACTGGTAGAATCGTTGATAGCGTTTATTGTCATAGATTATAGTCAAATATTCAATCATATTTGTTAAAGGTGGCTGGTAATACAATGACAAATATCTTTTAAGATGATGTCACCATCGTTGGGTATTATCATCATTTACATACCAAATATGTAGACCAATAGCCTTGATCCACAATATTTTTTGTTAATAACCAATATAATAAGAATGTGATGATATCAATGTTCTTCATCATGTTAATGTAAACCCATGCAGTTACCGCCAGGGGAAGTGAAGATGATGTATTTGGTAAAGGTTTTTGCTTGTAGAGAATGTTTGCAGATGTATTGGTATTGAGAATTTGGTAGATTGCATTGGTATCTGTCGCTGAATTTAGTAGAGAAACTGAACAGGTCATGAAATTGCAATAAAAATGGAATTGCCACTGATTATTGACGGATTGTTCGTATAAACATTAATTTTTGCAGGGGTGGCGAAAGGAACTAATTCAAAATAGGGGGTAGACACCCAAACATGGCAACATACCCAATGTAGGCGTTTTCATTGCGAGATAAACACTGTCTGGTGGTTTTTAAGGATTGGTTTGTAGCGGCTCAACATTCCGCTGTTTATTATCTTGTAAATATGTTTATAAACTGTAAGTTCCTTCACCTCAATCTCCAATCTGATCTTCACGCATCCGCATTCATTCTGGCTTATTTTTAGCTGCGCGTATTTCTTTTGGTTGCGTCACAATCGTATGCAAATTCATTAGCTTTCGTGCGCGTGCTGTCAACAAATTCTTGCGTTTGCGTGGCGATCCCATTTACTATTGTGTTTCCCCAATTTTTGATGTATTTTTATCATTTTTTATCACTAAAATATATTTAATATTAAAAAGTATTGTTATGGTGATAATTTCATTTCAATACTGCTTAATATTCTTTAGTTCTATAATAATAGTAAATCAGGAATTTTTATAAAAGTAGCATTTTAATTAGTTTCAGAAACACAGATTGTGTGCTTGATGTCATTCTTTGTTTTTTCTGGTAAATTCTCATCCTGTTCTGTCATTGGTCAGTTTCCCCCATTTTTCTGATTGGTCCTTTATTTTGACCAATCTCGGAGGGCTTCTGATCTATTTTTGGCGGTAATTCTTCAGTTGCCCTCAAGCCATCGTCGAGTGAGGTTATTGTTTTTGCTCCCTCTTTTGAGCTCTTCTGTTCCATTGATTTCACCTATAATTAACTTAAGCTTCTGTTGAGCTCGTATACGTTATATCCGTTCATCTTTATCTTGGAACTTAATTTCAATTCTGAGGGACCAACACGTACTTCAGCACTTACTTCAACCTTTAATTAATTTGCTTGCTTCTTGGCAACAACATTTTGGATTCAACTTGAAATTAATTTCTGGATTTCATCTCCGACTTCATTAATAACTGTGGACTTCATCTTCTAACACTACAGTTACTTCAACGAACTTTTGTACTTCAGCTACGACTTCAATTCAGAGAATCAATAATCTTCAAAAGTTCAACTCTCAAAGTCTAATTTCGTATTTTTTCATCTGAACTTTCATCTAACAACAATCAACGTCATCTTGTTATAGAAATCTAGACAGAGAGTTAGCCCAGATTTTTATTTTGGCAATACCATCAATTGCCTTGATTATAACTGTTTGCTGACCTGCACAGGCTGCAGTGACATTTCAACCAACGTCAAACTCCACATGGAGTGAAGTACTGTTTTCAGCAGCAGTCGACAACATCTACTCTACCAGTGCGAGAGACAACTCCTCCGGATCTCTTATCTACAGTCTTCTCTGGATTAGTGGTTTCGTCTCTACCGCTTCAGGAATTTTTTTTACTACTCAACAAGATCTGCAATTCCAGACTCATTTCATCTTGTCATTTCTACGCCGTCCCGATCAAGAGTTTGGAACATCTTCAATCTAGCTTCGTCCTTGGATTAATATTCGAATCTATCAATGGATTTATAATTCTCCATTTTTTTCCTTGGTGACCAGTGATAGTAAGGTAAATAGCGGCGGTCTCTCGCTTTATAAATAGACCATTAAATATTT
Organism: Arbacia lixula; assembly: GCA_963669155.1. Taxonomy (NCBI): domain Eukaryota; kingdom Metazoa; phylum Echinodermata; class Echinoidea; order Arbacioida; family Arbaciidae; genus Arbacia; species Arbacia lixula. The sequence goes on along the minus strand of OZ022582.1, from coordinate 9,912,309 downwards.
TGTCGTAGAATTATTTTAAATAGCGGCGGTCTCTCGCTTTATAAATAGACCATTAAATATTTTGTCGTAGAATTATTTTAAATAGCGGCGGTCTCTCGCTTTATAAATAGACCATTAATATTTTTGTCATAAAATTATTTTTAAATAGCGGCGGTCTCTCGCTTTATAAATAGACCATCTAATTAAGCTAATTGAAATATTTATTTTATTGTGAATGTAACCAGGTGCATGTCTGGATCCTCATTATAAACTCACATCTTTTCATGACATTTGACTAGCAGTGACCTTTCACTTTGGTAAGTAGAAAGAGTCAAAATAAACAACCTAGTGTAAACTTGGAGAAGGAACTAAAGATATTTTGTGACTTTGTCTTATTTTTAGACCTGTCTGATTTTCTTAGTCACTCTAATTTAATATTTTACTCCAAACTGGTGACCCCCATTGAAACGAACAAACTAGGCCTAGGGCCTATTTCTTAATTTGATATCAATTTCATGTCATGATTTAGATTGAGTTTTTATACTTAATGTTAAGTTTAACTTGGAAAAATATTGTAACTTATAGTTGGATTTAAATTTAGACCCTTTAAATCCAGACTTTAAATCAGAGATTCTGATTAGGCTTTCCTACAGTCTATAAATTATTTTGGAATATTTTTTGGCAACTCTATTCCAACTTAATTTATAATAATTACAATCTCTGATTTTTGTAGTGTAAGGTAGTTTAAGAGTGCTCGTCGGGCCAATTGCTCATCACATTTTAAATGTCATTATTCTAGGCTCAATATTGCCTAGACTATATTTTTATTGCTGTTGTGTGTGATATTTTGATTGCATTTTGAACTGATTGAGAATTTCGTCTTGTCTAATTTTTGGACGTCTTTTCTCTAGACTAGTTTGTTATTTAGCCTTGCGCGATGGCTAATAGCAATAACAACAACAGTAAGCCTGATCCGGTTCAGGATCCCGCGCTTGATAACGGGGCGCCCTTAATGGGACCCGTGGTCAATCTTAAGCTGCCGCAATTCTGGGCTAATGACCCGCAGATATGGTTTGCCCAAATAGAAGCGCAGTTCGAAACCAGGCGCATCAACTCGCAGCAGAGCAGATTTGCTCACGTTGTCTCAGCGTTACAGCCAGAGGTTGCACAAGAGGTACGTGACCTATTACTTAACCCACCTCAGGCTGATGCTTATAAAGCTCTCAAAGAGCAACTGATTCGACGCATGTCCGAGTCAGAGCAGCGTCGACTCCAACTCCTTCTCACAGAAGAGGAGTTAGGTGATCGTAAGCCTTCGCAACTTTTGCGAAAAATGAACCAGTTGTTGGGTGAGCGTAAGCTCGAGACAGGTATTCTCAAACAACTTTTTGTCCAGCGTCTACCAACCAATGTCCAACTTATTCTTTCAACCGCTAGTACTGCTCTGTCTAATGAGCAATTAGCTGATTTGGCCGATCGAATTATGGATGTACCTTTGTCTAATGTTAATTCTGTTCAAAGTGTTCATACCCCATCACCCCCTACTACCGCTAGCGTTACCAGTCCTAGTCCGATCGAGACCGCAATTGCTTCATTGCAGGACGAGATTAAGCGCTTGTCCATGCAGGTGCGTACACTGCAGGGCAATATGCGTGAGCGTAGCCGTAGTCCTGCCTCGGGTTATCGACGGCAATCAGTCGAGCGCAAAGGTAGAGACAGCAGTCATCATGGCTTTAGCAACAGCGACCCCAGTGCAGGGGGAACCCCGTCGGCATCTGATTTGTGCTGGTACCATTTCAAGTTCGGTAGCAAGGCCCATAAATGCACACCCCCATGCTCATTTGAGCAGAGTACGGGAAACTTGTAGGCCAGCAGGTCTCAGCGGCCTATCCTGTTGGTAGTAATATTAATTCAGGTCGTTTATTCTATGTCACCGATACCGTTACCGGTACTAGGTTCTTAGTTGATACTGGTGCCGCTGTAAGTGTACTTCCCCCGACTAGGGTGGAGCGTAAAAGTACTCACACATCTTCGCTTGTTTTACAAGCAGCAAACAAGTCTCTCATCCATACTTTTGGTCAGCGTTCATTGACTCTACGTATAGGTTTGCGTCGCAAGTTTTCTTGGGTTTTTGTCGTTGCTGACGTATCACAACCCATTGTTGGCGCAGATTTTTTGTACCATTACGGCCTCTTGGTTGATCTCCGCGCGAAACAACTTCGAGATTCAACCACGAGCTTGTCTGTCGTAGTAGAGCCTTCAGATTCGGTTCCACTTAGCCTCAGCCTTGCTATACCAAATCCCGAATCAACTACCGGATATGACTCATTACTCGCGGAATTTCCCGACATTACTAAGCCTATCTACAAAGACTGCCCTGTTAAGCATGATGTGACGCATCGCATCATAACTCGGGGATCTCCGGTCTTCGCGCGGCCTAGGCGATTAGCCCCTGAAAGGTTGCCCGTCGCTAAAGATGAATTCACACATCTTTTAGATTTAGGCATTGTTGAAGTTTCAGATAGTAGCTGGTCCTCACCACTTCATATGGTCCCTAAGAAGTCAGGCGATTGGAGACCTTGTGGGGATTACCGCGCGTTAAATCGCGTTACTGTGCCTGACCGTTATCCCATACCTCACTTGCATGATTTTGCAAGCCAGTTGAGTGGGAAACACGTATTTTCTAAGATCGATTTGGTACGTGCATATCATCAGATACCAGTGCATCCAGATGATGCACATAAGACCGCGATCACTACACCATTTGGTCTGTTTCAGTTCACTCGCATGCCTTTTGGGCTGCGCAATGCCGCTCAGACGTTTCAACGTTTTATTGATATGGTGTTGCGTGATTTGCCTTTTGTCTATTCATACATTGATGATCTCCTCGTCGCCAGCGAAGACGAGCAGCAGCACAAAGATCATCTTCGACGCCTCTTTGCGAGGTTGTCTGAGTTTGGTGTGGTTGTTAATCCTGCCAAATGTCAGTTCGGTGCCAAGTCTCTTGATTTTCTTGGGCATCATGTCAATGATCAGGGCATTGCCCCCCTTGAAGAGAAGGTCACCGCTGTTCGTGAGTATCCTAGGCCTAGCACATTGCGTCAACTACGCGGATTTCTTGGTCTAGTCAATTTCTATCGCCGATTTCTGCCAAATTGCGCTACATCACTCGCGCCTTTGACCGATTTGCTTCGCCATCATCCCAAGCGCTCCCGCAAGCCTCTGGTTTGGACACCGGAGAGTGAAGCCGCGTTTGTTGACATTAAGAATGCGCTTGCCAATGCCACTTTGCTCACTTACCCATCGTCTGATCTACCAACTAGCTTGGCGGTAGACGCTTCAGACACCGCTGTGGGTGGCGTTTTACAGCAGTTCTCTCAGGGAGTTTGGTACCCTATAGCTTTCTTTTCTCGCCGATTGAATCCCGCCGAGTCGCGATACAGCACTTTCGGACGTGAATTACTTGCTATTTATCTTGCTATCAAGCATTTCAGGCATTTTCTTGAAGGTCGTGATTTTAGCGTTCTGACTGATCACAAGCCGCTCACATATGCTTTGAATTCGCGGCCTGATCGCCACTCCCCGCGGGAGGCTAGACATCTTGACTATGTATCTCAGTTCACTTCTGATATCCGGCATATTCATGGCCGTGACAATACAGTGGCTGATGCATTATCTCGTGTGGAAATGGCTTCAATTCGAGCCACATCGTCCATTGACCTGCGCGGCATAGCCGCAGACCAACTTCATGATGAGGAATTAGCCTCGTTGCTAAATGATACTTCCTCACTTCGATTTGAGAAGATTCTCCTTTCTGATGGAGATGCGTACATTTGGTGTGATATGTCAACGGGTTCTCCACGCCCATTCATACCATCTCAACACCGGCGTTTGGTGTTTGATGCCTTGCATAGTTTGTCCCATCCTGGGATAAGAGCCTCACAAAAGTTGATAACATCTCGCTTTGTGTGGCCTCGCATTAACATTGACGTTCGTCAATGGGCTCGTACGTGTTTACATTGTCAGAGAGCCAAGGTGCAGCGACATGTACATGCACCTCTTGGCACATTTACTAACCCAGACGCTCGTTTCGCACATGTACACATTGATTTGGTTGGTCCTTTGCCCCCGTCTAAGGGTTGTGTATATCTGCTCACTTGCATAGACAGATTCACTAGATGGCCAGAGGCTATTCCTATCCCTAATGCTACCGCTGACACTGTTGCCACAGCTTTCGTGGAACAGTGGGTTTCGCGTTTTGGTACGCCGTCCACCATCACTCATGATCGGGGTGCTCAATTTCAATCGGCCCTTTTCAGCGCGTTAACCAACCTGTTAGGATGTCGTTCAATCGCCACTACGGCTTATCACCCACAGGCTAACGGTATGGTTGAAAGGTTTCATCGTCAGCTCAAGGCCTCGCTAAAGGCCCAGCCCGATCCTGGTCGTTGGCATGAGCTTTTGCCTCTAGTTTTGTTAGGCATTCGTGCTTCAGTAAAGGAGGACATTGGATGTTCCTCATCTGAGCTTGTGTACGGGACTGCACTCCGTCTGCCAGGGCAATTCGTTGCGCCTGTTGAACAGCAGAGTGTTGATCCTTCTGATTATGTGCAGCGACTCAAGCAGCACATGTCTAACATTTCCCCTCCGGGACCTCGTCCGCAGGCCCGTCGTGGTTTCATCCACAAGTCCCTTGATACGTGTACACACGTTTTTCTTCGTCACGATTCAGTGACTAAGCCCCTTCAGCCCCCTTATGCAGGCCCATTTAAGGTGCTTAAGCGTACTCCTAAGTACTTTGCTATAAGTCAAAAGGAGAAGTCTGTGACTGTAAGTATAGATCGTCTTAAACCAGCATTTATTGACGGTGCTTCGCAAGCGCAAACAGTGCCTGAGCCTGCGGTGGTTAATCGGCCCAGTATGGAGACTGCTCAACAAGCGTCTCCCAGTCCCCAGTCCCCATGCCCTACTGAGCGTAGGACTTCCCCTAGTGAGATTTCGCTCTCCGGCCGTAGTACGCGTTCGGGCCGTCGTGTTCACTGGCCAAAGCGCTTTATTCAAGTCGTAGAGTTTGCGGTATAAATGTCGCGATAAATAGATTTGAATTAATCGAATTAGTCATTTAATGATTCATGACAATTTTTTTTATTGTATTCAGAATATCACACACATTTAACTTTAGGGTAGTTTATATTGAAATTCTGGTTATTGTGCTAGAGTGCATTTTCAGCAAAGTATATTGCATACAATGTAGTATTGGACTTTATAGACCCTACATGCATAGACATTTATTGTACTTTGCTGTATATTTTGAGATTACAGCTATGGACTACATTTATAGACCCTGTTTTTTTTTTCTTGTTCTCTATTGCACTCTATTCACTCTATTACATGTATTTGCTCATTTCTTCAGTGTTTATGATAAATTGTTGTCAATTTAGCACATTGATTGATATTTTAATTTATGGTAATATATTATATGCTTAATATATTATATAGATGTCATGCAATGAATTAATTGAATTATTTAATAATATATTATATTGGATTTTTGCATTACTACATTCAGTCAAATGCATAATTCGTTGTTATTTATATTCTTATCTGCAAAATGTCTGTGGATATTAGTTTTCTTTCGCCCCTTCGGAGCTTACGCAAGCTCGGGTCTACGGGGGGGTTAGTGTAGCGGCTCAACATTCCGCTGTTTATTATCTTGTAAATATGTTTATAAACTGTAAGTTCCTTCACCTCAATCTCCAATCTGATCTTCACGCATCCGCATTCATTCTGGCTTATTTTTAGCTGCGCGTATTTCTTTTGGTTGCGTCACAATCGTATGCAAATTCATTAGCTTTCGTGCGCGTGCTGTCAACAAATTCTTGCGTTTGCGTGGCGATCCCATTTACTATTGTGTTTCCCCAATTTTTGATGTATTTTTATCATTTTTTATCACTAAAATATATTTAATATTAAAAAGTATTGTTATGGTGATAATTTCATTTCAATACTGCTTAATATTCTTTAGTTCTATAATAATAGTAAATCAGGAATTTTTATAAAAGTAGCATTTTAATTAGTTTCAGAAACACAGATTGTGTGCTTGATGTCATTCTTTGTTTTTTCTGGTAAATTCTCATCCTGTTCTGTCATTGGTCAGTTTCCCCCATTTTTCTGATTGGTCCTTTATTTTGACCAATCTCGGAGGGCTTCTGATCTATTTTTGGCGGTAATTCTTCAGTTGCCCTCAAGCCATCGTCGAGTGAGGTTATTGTTTTTGCTCCCTCTTTTGAGCTCTTCTGTTCCATTGATTTCACCTATAATTAACTTAAGCTTCTGTTGAGCTCGTATACGTTATATCCGTTCATCTTTATCTTGGAACTTAATTTCAATTCTGAGGGACCAACACGTACTTCAGCACTTACTTCAACCTTTAATTAATTTGCTTGCTTCTTGGCAACAACCCCTTACAGAAATCGCCAATGGTATTTCATTGGTAACCATTGGTATTTCATTGGTAACCAATGGTATGTCCAATGGTCATTGGTATTTCAATGGTGTTTGAATGGTGTTTGCTCAGTGGTCAATGGTTATTCAATAGTGTTCATTTATAACCAATGGTATTTCATTGGTAACCAATGGTATGTCCATTGGTCATTGGTATTTCAGTGGTGTCTGAATGGTGTTTGCTCAGTCGTCAATGGTTATTCAGTGGTGTTCATTTATAACCAATGGTATGTCCATTGGTCATTGGTATTTCAATGGTGTCTAAATGGTGTTTGCTCAGTGGTCAATGGTGTAATGGTATTCCATTGATAACCAATGGTATGTCCATTGGTCATTGGCATTTCAATGGTGTATGACTGGTGTTTGCTCAGTGTTAAATTGCTATCCAATGGTGTTCATTTATAGTTGTATGGTGGGTGCATGAATGGTAGTGCAGTGGTCAGTGGTGTTTTCTCAATGGTAGGTGGTATTTCAATGGTATTCTAATGGTGCTTCCGCAATGCATGGTAGATTGTAATTGAACGGTATTCATTTAGATGCTTGGTGAGTGAATGGTAGTCCAACTTTTGGTAAATGGTGCTGTGGTTTCTGTATGTGTAATACCACAGGGATGACTAGGCCTACACAAATGTTAGTAATGCATGCAGAGGTGTTGGAAAATACCATAGGAAATACCTCAGAGAAAAATTATCAAATTACATATCTGAAGCCCCCCCCCCCAAAAAAAAATAAATAAATAAAAAAAAAAAAAAAAAAAAAAAAAAAATGAAAATAGAAAAGAATGAAGAAAGAATAGAATGCACAAGAAATTAACATAAACAATAAAACACATAAGAATTGATTTGTAATTTCAAAGATTTTTTTACATGATATTGTAGATTGCATATTCATTATGAGATTGCCTTATATAATGAGCACATGCACACTTAACTCTTTGCAAAATACCACATGCTATCAGTGGCTTATTATAAGCATGGAACTCCTTTTCATATTGTTTTAATAAAAATCACACCATTGTAATACCAGTATTGAATTGGAATGATGTACGGTCCACTCTTATTTAGAATTAGTATGGATAAGATATCTCACTAAAATGAACACGAGATTTGAATAAAGTCGACTAGATAATCACAAGGAAGTTCCAAGAGGAGTGGCCTTTATATATAAGAGACAAATAGAAAAGAAACATTGTTGTTGTTGTTGTTGTTTTTTTGCATATTCTTGGGGAGGGGGGGGGGGGGGTTACAATGGTTCAAAATTGAATTTATAATTGGCAAACTCAATAGAGGAATGTTGAACCAATCATTCCATAAACCAATCCACCAACTCAAATTCATTCTCTCTCAAGCTGAACCCGCACACATGTCACTCACATGGCACGTGTCACTTCAACAATTCAAATGTAGACATAAAAAAAACAAATTTCTTTGTAGTGTCATTTTTATGAAGAGTATTTACTTATGAAAAAGTGAATGAATTTAATTATAATGTTACCAATTTAAAGAAATAATGGTAAAATTTACTTAAATATTTGGGAAATAGGTCTACTATGCTTCTTATGCGAGCTGCTAAGGGACATGATTTAGAAAAAAAACAGCCCACTTATTAATTATTCTACTAGATATGGAATGTTAACATCTAGTCTGAATAAAAGACTAGCTAAAAGACTAACTACATGTAATATGTACAGCATGCACACACACAGTACAGTCAGTGTACAGTATACACACATCCTGTACTGCGCATGTGCATGTGTGGTGTGGAGAGATTCAAATTTCAGCGCCAGCCGTCGTCTTCTAAAAATGAACGAACTGGGATCAGGATATTCTTCATTTGTATCTCCTTCATGGCCAAACAATCCAAGGTAAGAAATCATGGTATTAACTAGCATTTTTATCAAATAACTTTGAATATATTATGTTCTTACAAAGTGAAAGATGCCAATTAACACAACAGGGTTTTTCTGTGAATGTACTGTGCCCAGTGTATGTGGTCCCATGTGTCAATATTGGTGTTATGTTGTGAGCTGTGCGGGGAGTAGTGCCAAAGCAAAAACTACTATCGATGCACTTTTGTTCTTTTTAAACTACAACTCTAAACCTAACCCTTACTCTAACAGGCAAGCCTAGGTATGATTTGTGAGTTTGATTCATGCGAAAAGGTGATTTCTAGGTCACTTCCCGTCAACAAAATATCAGCATAGGTCCTACCATACCATAAATTATGACAATCCCGTACAATAGGGGACCAGGGTATCCCACTAATTTTATGAATTTTAACCCTCTAAACCTAACCCTGACCCTAACCCTAAACCTAAACCTAATTTTAAACCTAACCCTGACCCTAACTCTAAACCTAGACAAAATTTTTGATGCTTAATTCATACAAAAAAGTTATTTCTCGGTCACTTTCTGCCGACGACAATCAGTATTGCAGCGTTCCATGCATTTCATGTGCGTGCAAAAGTGCATCGATAGTTGTTTTTGCTTTGGCATTACTCCCCGCACAGCTCACAACATAACACCAATATTGACACATGGGACCACATACACTGGGCACAGTCATGACTCATGACAGTACATTCACAGAAAAACCCTGTTGTGTTAATTGGCATCTTTGACTTCCATGCATTTCATGTGCGATACTGCCTGGCCTGGTTCCATATTGTATGGGATTGCCAATTTATGATGCAATTTAGACAGAAATCTAATATCATGTAAATTCATGCAAGGGCATGGAGGGGAGCACTGTCACTGGCACTTTTATGGTGACTTGGTGATGGAGGAAAAAAAGAAATCTGTTGTTTGCTGGTTAATATGTTTTCATGTCAATGTGGACTCTGAAAAGCAGAATTTTATTTTCTTAGAATTTAGGCTATGAATGATGCGGCCCCCATGTTTTCTTTTGAATATTTACATACCAAGGTAAACAGGTAAAATACTGAAATTTCACTCACAAATCAGTAAACTAATGCTCTTTAAAATATTTTTTTTTTGAAAGATTGACATTAAACTTTCAGAGAAATTGCGTTTCAAATATCGCGCGGTAAAACGTTGCACATTCACATCACTGAACCTTGAAACCGGCCCCTACCGATAATGTGCTATATATCTCCGTCAATCTGATGAGTACAGTGCTGACATTTCAGCAATATTGCGTCTCGATCACACTCGTTCCAGTGCAGTGAAAACTTGACGGATAAGTTTCGGTGATCGACAAGAAAATCATGGAAGCACAAACGCAAGTTGAAAAACAGATATTTCAAAGGAAAATGTGCAATTGTCAAATATGTGCATATTTTGTCTAATTTTGCTTCTGAAAATCATGCATTTTGTTCACTAATGCGTAAATACACAAGTAACGCATCAAAGCTTCAATAACGTGCACTGAGCAAAAATACGCTAGGGCCGGTTTCAAGGGTAGGGGCCGGTTTGTGGAAGACTCACTATACCCTAATAAATGTTCCATGGAACTACATCATGTAGGTCTGAACAATGGGGATTGCCATGTGAACTTGTTTTTTATTGTATTTTCTCAGAGCGCACATTCACAGCTAAACATCCCCGAAAAGGAAAAGGAGGGAGGCTAGCCACCACCAAGATGAAGGATGCATACTGGTACTACATGTCTCTATAGCTGCGTGAGGGACCTTATTATCTGTCCATGTCCTGGAAGAACACAGGTAAATTTACCGGTAAATCATTTTTAATTCACTTTCCATAGTCGATGCTGTGTAGAAGCTAATATTCAATGAGGCTTTTGAATTGGAGTACTTGCAGTAAGCATTCATTTTGAGAGAATGTCTCAAAAACTTTGGTGGACACCAAAGTTATGTACATATAACAAAATTTGCATTATGTGTAAATGGAAAACAAAACTTAAAAAATAGTTATGACAATTCAAATTATTAAGTGATTAAAAACTAGTTGAAAATCATCAACACACATAAGCATGATGTGGTAGTAATTGATTTTATTCCTGTTCACGATTAATTCAAGTTTTGCCAAATGACAGAATACATGCTAATGTATTAATCATTAATCATTAATTATTAATTACTGGCAAATAGCAATTACATGATCATTTGGCACATGTGCTAGATGCAAGTTTCAGGGGTAATTTTTGCTGGATTCTGTTGGAATATATTATACTGTAGTGCTCAACACATGTACTTTACTTGGTTTTAAGAACTTGGGGTTTATATTTTTAATAAATGTACTGTGAAAGGGTGTGATAAGTTAAATAAAATTAATTAGAGCATCAACTACTTTATAGGAAGAATTAAGTACATACACTACAGCTCAAAGGAATTGGCATAGGGAAAGTGAAATTGAAGAAAGGGAAGGAGCCGTAATTTTAAACCGTGGTTTATTTTGTCCAGTTCAACATGAAACACAATGCCGTAGCCTAAAAAGCATCATGTTTCATGCTGAAGTGGACAAACTATAAAAACTGTGGCTCCTTCCCCTTCTTCCCTTTCCCTTTCCCTATGCCAATTCCTTAGAGCTGAAGTGTATGGGCCTTAGGAGGCATGAATTTTTGTAAGTCATACTGCACAGTACAGTACAGGTTCATAGTGAAGAAATGAAGGAACCCATGTATGGGTGGACTACTCTATACACAATTAAAAACTGGGACTTTTCATTATGATGCACATATGAGCATACACAGGCAAGGATTCCTTTGCCTCCAAAACAGAAATCTGCTGTTACAGCATTAAAACATGTTGCACTGATATCTATGTGAACACAACAGATCACATGTATGGTGTCTCCTTGTTTCTACCCTGCTTGGTTATGTTTTTTTTAAAACAAGAAAAAAATGGAATAACGGAGGTTGCCTATATGACTGAACTCTCCAGAATGTCATAACATTTGTAATTGGGAGACATTTATCTTTATATGCAGTTTTACGAATTTGGATTCTTCCAAAGGTTTCATTAACCAGGTTGAGAGTGATCAAAAGAAATCAGTGGCTTGTGAAATATTTCTTGTAGATTTCTTTTCTTTTACAAACAGTTCATTGTTGTCTTTGTATTTTTTAATCATTTCTTTCATACAGATCCTGAATATGGGGAACTGACTTGCAACATAGGCTGTCGCGAGTGAAGACCGCAGGATTGCAGGAATTTCAATGTCAAGCAGGTTTCCGGATGTGTCCTCAATTATCATTCTTGTAATAATCCTGTGAATATTTAATGAGATATTCTCTTTGGAAACATTTGGACCTAAAAATGTGTGCGCATCACATCACATCAAAACACAACAATGACCGTGGTGTGTCACATCTGTCAATCCACTAGCAACCACCATTACAGTGTCACTAATAATGCATGATGCTTCTGGCAGAAAAAAAGTTGTGGGTTGACATGAGTGATGCACAATGGACATTAATGTCTTCTGAATTCATTATCTGATACATCTGCATTTTTAAATCCAAATTTGTCTGAAAGTGAAAATCTCATTCAGGCGCATATGCAAGAGGGGGGGTTCAAGGGGTTCAAAACCCCCCCCCCCCCCTTTTTTGTTTAGTTTCTCTTTTTTTTGCTTTTTTTTTGCTTGTCTCCGCAGAATCTGCCAAGAGGATTTCAATAGAACCGGACAACAAATATGTTTTTCATAGTTTGTTTAAAGTGAGATTTAGATCATTGAGTCTTCATTTGCATAGTATATTAGCTGTAATAGTGTAGTCTTCAAAGAATAGATAAGGAGTACAGCTAGTCCTCGCCTGTTATTACCTCGCTCTAATGAAATTTCGCTACACTGAACAGACACATGTGAAAATATTTGAAAGCAGGACTAGGAGAACTGCCTTGTTATAATGAGATCTGGTATCAATGCTCGTTAGGAGGACGGGGGGTACGCTGTGATGAATGAGCAAATATGTACATGTGCTGTATTGTGCACGATCTTGAAATTGGGATGGGCCCAACTGAGAAAATGGCCTTGTTCTCACAAAATCTGTCCTCTTAACAGGAGGAGACATTTTTTCAGTATACAGTTTAGTTGTTGACATATATGCTTTTATATATGGTACTGCTGTGTGAAATCCCTATGTGATACATTATCATCACTCAGCAGTCACACTGCTTTACCGAAGCACTACCTCATCATAATACCACATATCAATACTATATTCGTAAAGGAACTTGTTCTGTTATCTTTTAATAAAAGAAAAGCAAATATGAAATATGTTTTAATTCATACATGGATATACATGTATCAGAAAGCTATGATACAATAAAAGCATGTCATCATTCACTGAATACTTTGGTTTAAACTTTGTTTGTACATGTACCCACACATATAATTACAGAGTAGATCAATGTTAGATGTATTTTAAATTAATTTAATGGTGGATAGTGAATGGTATGTCAAAGTGGATATAGCGAATGGTATTTCAATGGTGGATAAGCCAATGGTATTTCAATGGTGGATAGCGAATGGTATGTCAGTGCTTGGTGTATGGTATTTCAATGGTGGAAAGCCAATGGTATGTCACTGGTGGGTGTATGGTATCTCAGTGGTGAATGGTAGGCCAATGGTGGATAGTGAGTGGTAGGCCAATGGTATGCCAATGGTGGATGGTGAATGGTAGGCCAGTGGTATGTGAGTGGTGGATAGTGAATGGTAGGCCAATGGTATGTCAGTGGTGGATGGTGGGCCAATGGTGGATACCAATGGTAGCTACCATTGGTATTGGTCAATGGTGGATACCAATGGTAGCTACCATTGGTATCGGCCAATGGTGGATACCAATGGTAGCTACCATTGGACGAACTACCATTGGTTTACCATTGAAATACCATTGAACTACCATTGGTATGCAAATTAGGGTTCCAATTATTTAAATTAGTTCTAATGGTGTCCCATTGGTATTTCAATGGTATTTCAATGGTGGTTCCAATGGTATTTCAATGGTATTTCAATGGTGGTTCCAATGGTATTTCAATGGTATACCATTGAGATATTTCTGTAAGGGACATTTTGGATTCAACTTGAAATTAATTTCTGGATTTCATCTCCGACTTCATTAATAACTGTGGACTTCATCTTCTAACACTACAGTTACTTCAACGAACTTTTGTACTTCAGCTACGACTTCAATTCAGAGAATCAATAATCTTCAAAAGTTCAACTCTCAAAGTCTAATTTCGTATTTTTTCATCTGAACTTTCATCTAACAACAATCAACGTCATCTTGTTATAGAAATCTAGACAGAGAGTTAGCCCAGATTTTTATTTTGGCAATACCATCAATTGCCTTGATTATAACTGTTTGCTGACCTGCACAGGCTGCAGTGACATTTCAACCAACGTCAAACTCCACATGGAGTGAAGTACTGTTTTCAGCAGCAGTCGACAACATCTACTCTACCAGTGCGAGAGACAACTCCTCCGGATCTCTTATCTACAGTCTTCTCTGGATTAGTGGTTTCGTCTCTACCGCTTCAGGAATTTTTTTTACTACTCAACAAGATCTGCAATTCCAGACTCATTTCATCTTGTCATTTCTACGCCGACCCGATCAAGAGTTTGGAACATCTTCAATCTAGCTTCGTCCTTGGATTAATATTCGAATCTATCAATGGATTTATAATTCTCCATTTTTTTCCTTGGTGACCAGTGATAGTAAGGTAAATAGCGGCGGTCTCTCGCTTTATAAATAGACCATTAAATATTTTGTCGTAGAATTATTTTAAATAGCGGCGGTCTCTCGCTTTATAAATAGACCATTAAATATTTTGTCGTAGAATTATTTTAAATAGCGGCGGTCTCTCGCTTTATAAATAGACCATTAATATTTTTGTCATAAAATTATTTTTAAATAGCGGCGGTCTCTCGCTTTATAAATAGACCATCTAATTAAGCTAATTGAAATATTTATTTTATTGTGAATGTAACCAGGTGCATGTCTGGATCCTCATTATAAACTCACATCTTTTCATGACATTTGACTAGCAGTGACCTTTCACTTTGGTAAGTAGAAAGAGTCAAAATAAACAACCTAGTGTAAACTTGGAGAAGGAACTAAAGATATTTTGTGACTTTGTCTTATTTTTAGACCTGTCTGATTTTCTTAGTCACTCTAATTTAATATTTTACTCCAAAGGTTCTCTACCTGAGAGGGGGCACAATATTGATCACTGGATGCCGGACATTGTTTTTAAATGACCACCCCCCCCCCCCCCCCCTCCACCATCACCACCACCCCCACTGCAATGTATTACAAGTACTTAGTCACATCATAATCAAAATGGAGCATTTGTGATTGCAAGATGGCTACTTTGTGATTGTGTTTTTGGCACATTATCAATACTTCCGAAAGGGCTACTGCTGTGCCCTATCGAGGGGGCATATTTTGCTTAATTTCAGGAGGGACACTTGTGTTCAGGCTGGATGGGAACATCAAACCATCGCTAGAGGGGGCATATGATTATTACCCCCCCCCCCCCCCCCCCCTCGAAAGAGGCGCTGTAACTTTCTCAGTACTATTTTCATGAATATGCAGTATACAGGACAATGTGGTTTATAATGCCCCGGCAACGAAAGGCTTAATATGTAACGCTGACAAAACTTTTCATTTGGGGACGAACTCCCCCACCCCCACCCCCACCCACACCCCCGGTTCCGCCGTTCCTGAGTGGGCATTTGTCATTGGTTTCTATCTTCGACATCTACCATTTACATTCACACTGGTTCCGCTTCATGAGTAGAACAGAAATGAGCTGCCAAAGAAAGCTGAACCCTGGCAGGTCCTAATGAGCTGAGAGACCAGCAGCTGCCGTTAGGAGTTCACCCATCGGTTACCCAGCGCGGCATCGGGCGCTCGAGCTACTTATACGGGGTCGTAGCCCGGTCACATTGGTCATCTAATACCGTCTCGTACACCCGCCACTAGGCACGCATGCATACCTCGACCGCCTTTTCACGTCACTCTTCATTGATGTCGTCACGACCCGACAGACCTGGGAGAGATTACCGTGGGAGGCGTGTACGAGTAGTCTGCAGTGACCAGACCGCGCACGTGCTCGCTCAAAAGTACAGTTTTACGGATCAATGGTCAGATAAAAGTAGACAATAGTCTTACAGACTGAATAGTGTTTGTCAAAGAATCGAATGTTTTGCGGTAGTCCCAGTTGTAATAAGATAATTGATTGGTCAATCTGTAAGATTTTTTTTTATTCGGCTATTGATCATTCAATCTTGATACTACAGAGGGAAACAGCAAAACAAAGATTTTATCAGAATATGTTTGTTTACATGAGTAGATGTATCAAACATTAAATTAGATAACCGTCAGTAATTATTGTGATATAGCCTTAAATCAATCAAGAACTAAATATTAAAACTAACAATGCATTCCTCTCTCAGTATCACTTATTGCTTCATCAAAATATTCCAGCTGGCACAATCGTACAAAAATTACATGTACCCCAATTGAGATGCAGGGCATAATCGCGGCCTAGATCTTACGACTACTCACAATTTTCATCAAACATGTAAGAGTCAAAATACTCCAGATCTTCACCGTTCTAACTAAGGCCATGTCCCATAGATACTACTCCTATGTCTGGCTATAAATTCGTAGTTATACAGTCGAAGTTAAGAATGGATGCTGGCGCCGTCACGGATATCAACTTAGATCAAAATCATTAATCTCCAGATAAGCGAACGTTTCCTCTTTCCCCCAGCAGATAAGCTGATTACCGTTCTTTTCTCTGTTTCATCGTCTTCTCCTTCTTTTTTTTTCTTTTTTAGCTTTGTTTTTTTCGTCTCCTCCGTCTCCTTCCTTTTCTTAGTTCATCCCTTAAAATTCATCATTGAATTAAATAACGGTCACACAAAGTCATGTAACAACATCTTAACCTTTTTACCGGCCTTTATTTGTCTATTCCTCTACTCCTTCAAATAATGTTCTCCTTCTTTTTCTCCTCCTCATCTGCTTCACCTCCTATTCACAATATTCTTCCTTTTCATACCAACCACCTCTTTCCCCTTTTCCTTCCTTCAGCATTATTTTTCTTCAGTATCATCGTCTTCTAATTCACCTTTTCGGCCGTCTTCCTCTTCTCTACTCGTCTCTTCATATTATGTCCTATAGATGGCGCTCTTAAAGTAAAACCAAAGATTCGCAGAAAAACCAAGCACAAGGAGTACGGTTGAGGGTACACGCATATTCTCCATAACATACCTTGCATTGCCTTCAGTTCGGGACTGGCAAACCATTATATCGCCTTCATGAAAACACTTTAAAGGGATACTTCAATCTGAAAAAAAATTGCTTTCAATAAAAGCAGAAACATGAAAGAAACATGTCCGTGATGGTTTGATGAAAATCCGTCAAAGGACAAGAAAGTTATAATCTTTTAAAATATTGATTTCGTGACGTCACGTGCGAGGTGCTCTCGCGCGTATAATGTTGAGTACATTTTTTTTTAAGATGTCGATTTTCTTGAAAGGACATGGATCATGTTACTGGTGCATTTGATGCACCACTAAAAACCCGTTTTTACACACATACCTCTATGAACAAAAAATTATTCCTTCATCAAAAACAGAAAAAGAGTAATCTATGGAATCATACAGCACGCAACATAATGGGAAAGCAACTCGCACGTGACGTCACAAAGTTAAGATTTCAGTAGATCATAAGGTTCTTAACCCCTGACGGATTTTCGTCAAAACTTCACTAATATGTTTTTTTTATACTCGGCTTATTAGAAATATTATATATACGTATATACACGCATTTATATGAACAATGTGAAGCAATGGTACTGCAGGCTTCCTCGGTCTTTCTATTTCATCGCCAAATATACATGTACATTGTAGTTTCACATTTTAGTAACATATTCATACCATAGGCCTATTTTTTAACGACATTTGGCAAGTATGACGACAATGAAGGAGAGAGCTGGAACTATATTTCCATAGAGACAGGGAAAATGGCATCCTGCGATGAAATTTCGTCTAACCGTATTATGCACATACACATTTTTTTTTTCAAGATGTTATTAAATATAGCCTACCGATGATGAATTTCTCTTAGTAGAAACTAAAAGTGGCCTTGACAGTGCAGTTACAGAGATGGTTATGTTAATCCAGCAATGCCCAGGGATCGAGTGGAGAGATTTCAAACTTTTAAAAAAAAAAGTGAATAAGTGAACCTTCGACCCACCCCTCATATCTCAAGAAAGAAAAGGAAAAATATATATATATATTTTTTTTTACAAATCCCACCACCACCACCCTTCCCCATTGAAAAAAAAAGCTGCACCCACCCCTGTAACGTCTCCCTAGTGCACCCAAAAATGATATTTCATGGGTTTGTAAATTGATCTAGCTAGCTTAAACCTCTTAAAAATTTTGTATCGGGTCTTCAAAAAAGTTCTCTTATCATTGTATACGCGCCTTGTACTGACAAAAACAATCAATCTTACAATCTAACAGGCTCAATCAGCTCAATACTGTAGGCGTAGTGGGCAATATTTATTATCTGCTTTGAGATAAAATAATGATGATGCACCAAAGTGAGACTCCACTGTATTCTGTATTTTGAAGAAGGAAGCGGGA
The DNA here is from genome assembly GCA_963669155.1 of Arbacia lixula. Taxonomy (NCBI): domain Eukaryota; kingdom Metazoa; phylum Echinodermata; class Echinoidea; order Arbacioida; family Arbaciidae; genus Arbacia; species Arbacia lixula. The sequence goes on along the minus strand of OZ022582.1, from coordinate 9,894,250 downwards.
CGTGAGAGGCAAATGAAAAAATACTGTTTTTAAAACAAATTAAACAATCTTTTATATATATAAAAAAGTTGTGTGATAATGCACTTTGATATCCCACATAAGCCTATATAACACACATAATGGGAATGCTGCCATGTTTTATTGTCGTCGGCAGAAAGTGACCTAGAAATCACTTTTTTGACGAATTAAACAGCGAAATTTTGTTTAGGGTTAGGGTTAGAGTCAGGGTTAGATTTAGAATTAGGTCTAGGGTTAGGGTTAGGACCAGGGTTAGGTTTAGGGTTAAAATTCAGAAAAATAGAGGGATACCAAAGTGCATTAGCGCCAAAAGTTGAATCTGATTGATTCATATTAGGTACTTTTTAAAATATTAAACATGTCTAAAGCAATTATCTTTATGTGAAATTCGTTTATGATGGACCCAATGGAAGAAACAATAACCAACGTCACAAATCCGGTTCGTATTGGGGTATTTTCAAGGATACCATAATAATTTTGTTCAAAAGTTAGTTTCTTGATTCCACAAAAGCTAGGCAGAAATTGTACTTGCTAGTTTCAACCCATTAAAAATGACTTCACAAACTCACCGTAGATCGCTTCCAAAAAGCGATGAAGAACCTGGGGAACCTGAACACATTCATGATGGAAAAGGCTGCTGCTCGGGAAAAGAGGCTCTCCCCAAGCCAATGGATATTTTTCAAGCCGTGAAATCAGGGTAATTAAACCGAAATAGATTCATATGCAGTGTTGTGCTTGTGTCGCTGGGGTGTGACGCGTGGTCCCATATGCTTGACATTTATGTAGGGTAAATATATTTAGTCATGTGATAGCGGTGATGCGGTGGTGAGTTCAAGTTCAAAGACAAAGTCAAACCGGCCCTTGTATTATCTTTCAAAGATATTTGTACTAAGAATGAATGTTAATGATAATTGTTCTGACATGTCAAGAAAAGTCAAATAGTTTACATTATGTTTTCCTTTTGAGGACCATGATAAGACCTCTAGAAAATGTGCCCCTGACATGCCTGATCCGGTCACGTCCATGATTCGGTCACGCTGTCGCTGGCATTATTCTTTTAATAATCTCGTGGAAATCTGAAACACACACATAACAACACATTACAGCGAAAAGCCCAGTCACATACGTCACCACTGTATAAAAGTAATTCCAAAACTCAGCAGAGAAATACATGAAAATAATTATCAAAATTACCTCCGCCTGAGTTAAAATCAAAATTGCGCAATTCCTATGCGTTTAGGAAAGAGGGTCGTGTAAATAGCGTCAGAATGTACTGAAATGATGGATCTGTGCAGAGTTTTTGAGCAAGTATGAAGGCGACATTGAGAGTTGCGCATATGCCATCGCACAGCTATCCTATAAAAAATAATTTCTTGGGTCCAATTTTCCAAGGCAAACTGTTAATGATTCGGTAACAACTGGAACTCATGTGATTTCCTGTAGTTACTTCCGCTGCACTAATTGGCAAACGGTTACCGTTTCAGCAGCTTTCCCTGAATGAATGCGCGCATGTCGAAAACACCACTCATTAACCCGCTGAACGAATCATGACTATACAAGTGACTGAACGAAGGCAAGGTAGACAAGGACAAGGTAAAACTTGCAAAAAAAATACTTATAATGCAATATAAGCTGAAAAAGCCTGAAGTGGCAAATCATGGGCATGCTAGTCTAAATTAAGTTGATGAATAGCATTTGACCTTGCCCTGCCCTGCCCCTGGCCTGGAACTTTGTTTCAGTCAGTTTGTTTGATGTAACGTTAATGTTATGAATAAATACATTTTTGTAGTTTTGTTTAAAGGGTTACTAAATTAGAAAAATAAGTTCCCACTAATCAATGTAAAAGTTTCCACTAAAAACGAATTTCATATTTGTTTGCTGCAATAAAGTCTCATTTTGACAAAAATTTGTGACGTCAGAGAAGTCAAAATGCAATAAATGCCAACGGCGTGAATAAAATATTTTATTCATGCTGTTCAAACAATGTGTTACCAATGGGAACCCTAAAGCTTGTCCGAAGTTTGTCCGAGTAGAAACAACTAATAGATTCAAAGTGCATTCCAGCCATTGAATCTGTATGGCAAGATACAGGTGAATGCAATAATGCGTTACTACGCAGTTACGGGAAAGTTGTGAATACATTACGAAAATGGTCTATTGTTGACTTCTGTACAATCTAAGTTTAACAGCGGAGCCTTTTATGGCTTTTGGCTCCTCTGACGTCACTTGGAGGTGTGCATTTTTTCAAATTTTCGTCAAAATGAGACTTAATTGTGGAAAAAAATGTGAAATTCGTTTTCAGTGGATAATTTTACATGTATTAGTGGGAACTTATTTTCTAATTCAGTAACCCTTTAAATCTAGTAATAAACAATGGCTGAAGGAGATTACTGAGCTGACCCAGTAATCTCCAAAATAAAAGCAGCTCCCTCTCTTGAAATTCTTAGTAATGTGTGATAACCTTGTCACAATCCAGTGTTCATGACAAGCCAACCAACAAATGCAATCTGATGGACTGCCATGACCAAAAAGAATTGAACAGATTTAAATGTTGAACATTAGACTGCTAGCATTTTGTTTAATATGATCGAAAATCAAATGCTGTAATAAACAGTCTATAACAAGCACCATTTTCTTTGTGTCACACATTTTCTTAGAAGCAAAAATAAAACAAAAGTTTATTGCGGGGATATTCCGTGTTTATTTTACTTTACAACATCACTCTTAATTACACTGACAACTAACTTGAGCCTCTGCCAGACTCTGAAGTAATCTCAAATTTCTGAAATTGGGAAGACAAATTTGGATGAAGCATCAGAAAAAATATGGTAGGTATACAATTATAGCACATAGTAATAGAGGCAAGCTGGATTTGGTTATACAAGTACTGTAAATGTGGTATATTTTTTGTGTTTTGATTTATGTGTATTTTGGGAATGATTCTCACCACTCAAAGGTAACACAGCATGCACAAAGTTTGCTGATTGTTTATTGAACCATTACGTGATGAAAAACGCGCTACAAATGGGCGTCCTATATTATGTGCTGTAATTTTAAGCACCACAATCATTGGTAGATGAATAGCTATAGGCGCAATCTCTTCTATACATGTAAAATATGTTGTGACTTTTCTGGCTTGTATAATTTTGTAAGCATGTGTGTTGGGCCTGGGTTGAGCATGCAAAATTAAATGTTCACAAAAAAGAAGTTTTGTTGCAATTCGCAAAATGTCTTTTTTGCCTTACTTAAATTCTTTGAAAGGTCTGCTTATTCATGTGACAAGTGTAGTTAGTGTTTTTGAACATTTTGTTTTCCTTGTGCGATTTGGTTCATTTATTTTTTATTTTGAAATTGTCTTGTATTGTTTGTATTGTCATCAGAGAGCGATTATTTGGATTAGTGGTTCAGCTCTTACATGTACAAGGACTTTCGTATTGTATCTTGCTGCAACCCATATTATTACCATTTTACCATTTTGATTTGTCTATTGCACATATATTTTTGTTGGATTTATATATTTTTTAGGTGGAGAGAAATAAACTGAAGCTAATCTTTCAAACATTATTTTTAGCCATGTGCACCAATCTACCTGCATTAAAATATAATCCCACAAAAATGTCTAAATTATTTAGTTTACATATGTTTCAAACTTATGACACGAAATGATGATTTGCTGCTTAGGTACCTGATACGAGTGCAGGAGCTTTTGGAGCAGGAAGGCCCTAGCATCTTTACGGAACATGACGATAAAGGCCACACCCCAGTCCATTGGGCGTGTCTGGGCGGCTTGACCAACATCGTTAGGATCATGGTGCAGTGCAAGGTGCCCCTAGGTAAGATAAATGAACCTTTAATCATTCTACAATTTTAGGAGTCATTCAGATCTATTTTATTGATGTTTTTACATAAATAAAATTATTGAACAGTACATGTTCTATGTAAATTATTTTTGATGGTAAATGTGAAAAATAAGAAATGGAATATAAATGCTTGTGATATTTCTGTTTTTTTTTCTCAAAATACAATTGTGAAAGTGGTCACAATCATTCCATGCAGGTGCTTTTTTAAAATCATTATTCAAATGTCAATCAGAAAGCAATTGTTCTAGTTTGGATAATGATAACACAATACATGCTACATAACACTAAATATCAACTGTAGAATATGAGTTGAGCTGAGATCATTAGCAGTTAATAAGCAATATGCAGGGCCTGAAATATAGATACCTTAAGCAGAGCTGCTCACTAATATTTTTTTTTCAGTATTTGGTACTAAAAAAATTAACATGAATACTGCAAAGGATTTAGAAAAAAATAATATTTTTTTTCACACCCATGTTTACAGTATGTGAAGTACTATTTTGTTCAATAGCTGGGGAAACTACACACTTTCTCATCAGAATAGTGAAAGGAAGTTGGATGTTCTGCTGTAAGCCTGAAGTATATTTTATGTAAATCAGTAGATATAATTATTTTTTCTTTCCACTCCTGACAACAGATACACAGAGCAAGAATGACCTTGGAGCTAGGCCAATCCACTGGGCCTGTGTGAACGGACACATAGCTGTGATGGACATCTTGTTACAGGCAGGGGTGAACATTGACACTGTGGATAACAAGGTAAGTGATTAGAGTTATGACTGTGCGCACAAAGGAAGATGGAGAATAGAATATGGCATTTGTGTCTGGGTCCGTGTGAACTGACACATAGCAGTAATGGACATCTTGCTAGTTGATATACATCTAGGAATGTTTGAACATCAACACTGTGGATAACAAGCTAAGAGATGACACTTATCACTGTGTCTGTGCAAATGAAGGTGAAGAATATGATATGTGAGATCAAATAAAGACATGATCACTGCAATGCACAATATCATTATTTGTATATTTTTTATCAATTGGATTATTTTATCTTATATATTCACAACCTATTTCATGACCACTTTACCATGACACCCCTTCCGAATCCCCTTATGGGCAATTCCATGAATTAGTGGACATGACCCTAAATTTTAAAATTCTGATTTACTAGGTGAAATTTGTTTTTTGAGGTAGAAGATATGTTGGAGAACAATGGCAAAATGTCTAAGATGCCGTCACTTCCAAGAAAATATTAAAAAATATATTTTTGCATGGTTGATATTTCAGATTGAATTTATGAACAAAACTTTACAAAATTTTCAATTCATCACTGAATATTCAAAGAAGGGTCTTTCAAGTCAATTCAGGCATATTCAATCATTGAATGTAGTTATCTGTCAGCATTCTGAATCAAAACTTTGTATTGGGATTGCTAATGACCCAAAATTTTGGAAATCTCAGCCCCTTCGAATCAATGTAACGTAACTAACCAAAATATCAACTTTGTTTTTCCTGGAAAGAAAACAACTGCCCAGAATGTTCATCTTTTAAAAATTCCTCCTATGCATAGGGCCCAAATCATAACAGTCCAATTAATTCAATAACATTGTGCTATAGTGAATTGAGAGGCACTCAAAATGTGTAACGTAACTAACCATGTAACGTAACTAACCGACCATGTAACGTAACTAACCGCTTTGCAGCTGATTTAACACTATGCAGTGGCAATTGGGCAGCATATTAGGATATATTTAGACAAAAGAAGGCAGCAGAAGGCAATTGGCTACCCATAATGCCATTGAAAGCATGCTCTTCATGTGCTGCATCTCTGCAACATCCAAAGACAGTGCTGAGTGTCAGAAACATCTCAAGACACGCAACATGACAAGAGTGCATTGATCCAGATTGACTTCTCTGAGAATTATATGTGCGTATCTCAAGACGAAGTGCAGAGTGCGCACTGGAATCAGCTCCAATCCAGTCTCTTCAGAGCAGCAGTGTGGCATTCTGGTTCCCTACACTCACGTGTAATTGCATCAGATGATCTAACCCACTCTAAGGACACAGTCCTCGCGTACTTGGATTTGCTTCTGGAAGACCTGCCAGAAAAAGTGATATATGTATCTGTTTGGTCTGATGGACCAGCTTAACAGTTTAAGAATCGATATGTGGCAGCTGGTATGGTACATGTATAGGAGCACTGCAAAAGAAGCACAAAGTTCAAATCCGCTGGAATTTCTTCTGTACTTCCCATGGTAAGGGTCCAGTGGACGGCATCGGGGGCTCCGTGAAATGCCATGTGTGGAGTAAAGTTCTGTCAAGGCAATGTCTTGTGCAGGATGCAGAGAGCTTCATTGCTGCTGCTCAGGGGATGAAGAATGTAGTTGTCACAGAAATCAAGTCAGCTCAGATTGTTGAGAGGAATGAAGGTCTCAATTTAGGTGATGTGTTTGCACAGAAACAGGTAATTCCAGGCATTGCGGAGATGCACTCTCTGATGGAAGTTGATGGCAAAATCTAAACACACATATCTTGTCAAAGGATAGCTGCCACTCAGTCATAGGAATTAATGATGATGTCCCATCTACAAGCTGCCCCAATAACATCAGAAAAGGCAAGTCAATCAGCATTGGAGATAGGTATATCGTGGAGTATGATGAACAGAGATTTCCAGGTGAAGTAGTTGTGGTGGGAGAGGAGGAATCCCTAGTTTCTGTCACGCAGCGGTCAGGAAAATACTGGAAACGGCCCACTCAGAAAGATGTTATCTACTACATGCAGGACAAAATGATTTCCAAACTGGATGTTCCAGAGGTTGCAAACAATAGGGGACACTTCAAATTATCTGTTTGGATATAAGCAGCTCTAACAAATGACAAATAGCTTGAACAATGAACCAGACCAGACTGACCAGACAGAACCCATTGTACAAGTTTTATCAACATAATTGGTATTCTACATCAGAATATATCTAATTAAAATATCATGGCAATTGAATTGTTTTTGTTCCTTTGAAATTATTAAATGTCCTAAACATGCATATTGCATGAATGTGATGCACCACATGGTATAATTGCACACAACACAGGACTATATGCATGTTTTCAGATCTTGCTATCCTACAACATATATTTCCCTGAAAACCAAAGGCTGAATTAGTCCTTTAGAGGCATGAAATGTTATTTAGGAGAGAAAAGAGTTAGAGTCAGTGCTAAATTGAACAGTATTTCTATCCTGCACTTCTGTTTCAAGTAAATGAAGCCCCATATGCACCCTAGGTGTGAGAAAAATTAGACCAAATGTAATTTTTTAATGCATGGACAAAGTGTAACGTAACTAACCGTAACGTAACTAACCATGTTTTTGTTGTTGCTGTACAAAACTTGAAAGCTATTACTAAAATGTTTCATGTCAAATAACTTGCCAAGACACCAGCAATAACATGAATGTGACAATTTGTTTCAGTTGAACCTAGTTTGAGGAAACTTTAGGGACAAAATCTTGTCATTTTTTTCCATGTCCTCTTAGTGTAACGTAACTAACCGAAATTAAAGTTCTTGTTATTCCTTACTGAAATGTGTCTCATGATTCTGTTTGATGGTGTGAAGTAGGTTTTGTCTAGAGGTATTCACACTACAAAAATAGAAAAATAATATCAAAGCATCTTCTTGTAGAAGCCAACCTTAGATTGAAAATGACCATAAAGTGTAACGTAACAAATCATGGAATTGCCCTTATGATGATGTTAACAACTGTGGTGATGAGGATAAGAATGATGATATTAATTAACATGGTGTGTTTATAGCTTACAACAACAACAAAAAAATGAATGAGGGCCTTTGTTTTTATTTAATACATGTATCACTAAAAATGCTTAATCTTATTCATAAGTTTGGTAGGTCGTAGCTGTGATTTGAAGTCATGCATGTAACTGAGAGTCTCTTATGTAGAGTGCTATTACAAAGAAAAAGTGAAGGGATGATTTAGTTGCCCATACCTAAATGGATCTGCTTCTTTGATGTTTTTGTTGTACGCAAGTATCTGTCTACCAGGGTGAATTATCACTTAGATTTGTAACCACCTCATCATTGATGGTTGCATTCTAACTTAAAGGAGAAGTGAATGTATTGAATGCATCTGAACCTTTCTGAGCTGAGTGCAAATCTGATGTACATACATGTTACAAATGAGTAACTCATCTGTTCTTGAGCAAACAGTGTTTGTATGCTACCTCAACATACAAAACATACTCTGTGTAGTGTAGGCTGGTATTGTCTGTGTTGAGCTTATTAACAAGATGTAGAGGGATTAGCTGCATGTAGGTCAATGGACTGTGCATCCCTTGATGCCATTCACAAGTACAATGTTTGCTGTAAGCTTATCGCTTGTTTGTAGTTACAGGAGTAAACAAAGCCCGGTGAGATACTATGGATGTGACTGGTGTGTAGATGAGTCCAAGCAGAGAAACAGTTACAAATCTATTTGTGTGTGGGGTATTTTTCAAACCTGACATCATGAAACAGACATCTTCACCCAGTTAATGCATTGTCTCCTATGAGGAATAATAATCTCTGACATGGGCTCTTTGTTCCTTATGGGGGCTCTTTTAAGAATTGCAAGGGCCTGAGCCCCCTGTTTATTTTTAATTGATTCCTTTCACTGTTCCCCTTTCATCAACTTATGGATACTTTATTTTATTTATTTCACGTTTTATTTAGACAGGGTAGTCCCAGTCTCGAGGACTGCTTTCCAAAGGAGCCCTGTGATACAAATCACGTAAACATAACAAAATATGTAACATTCAAATACAATTAATACAAAGATCAAGGAGCCATATTCATGAAACATGACGACTATCCTAGCGAGTTGCTTAAAATGCATGTAGCTGAATGTACTTTAGCTACCGGTACTAGCTAGGCTTAGACATGTTTCATGAATATAGTCCCTTCACTATGAACATAGTCCTTTGTTATGTGGAAACAATTTAAAAGGGACTCTTGAAAATGTTGTCCGCATAACAAAAGACCATATTTGTAGTGCGTATGGCAAACTTGGCAGTTAGAAATTGTTCTTGAAGCATTTGTTCATGAAATCAAATGCACCTTTACCTTAAGATATATTTCATGAGAGGTGTTCGTGGTGATGAGAGGTCAAGTTAGTAAATATTCTTGCTTGTGACTTGCTTTGCAGATGCACTGTCCTTTCAACATAGCCTGCAGGTGCAGCCATAGCTAGATTTATAACTTGGTCTTCAAGTACAATTGTAATCATATTTGTATTCACACGCATTTTTGGTTCTTTGTTCTAGGAGTTGTCTTGATCTTGTAAGGAACTGTCGATGATGATTGCTCTCTCTAGTCTCTACTATCTTTGTTTGTGGCTTGTTTTACAGGGGTGTTCTCCTCTCATCATAGCCTGCCAGTACGGCCAGACTCAGCTGGCTGGGTACCTGATGGGGAAAGGCGCTAGGCTACAACTCACTGACAGAGAGGGAGATAATGCCCTCCATTGGGCTGCTTTCAAAGGTATTCATGGGTTCCCCTGAGATAAGCACTGAGCTCAAGCAGATATCCCTCCAATATCTGTCTGTGACTATCTGTGACTTTATTAAAAAATTTCAGAAAATATGGATCCATTTTTATGCTTTTTCACTGATTGACATCTTGAGTGTGTAATTTAGGAAGGAAACATACACTATGAAAATGGTATTTTGTTATACAGACACAATTTCAAAAGGTCCATTTGAATTTTCATAGTGATATGCATGATGATGGTAACATACCAAATGACTGTAGGTATTTATATCACGAGTGTGCATCTTCCCATATTGCTCTGCCTCATTAATGACTACAACTTTCTCTCCTTATTTCCTCCAATGATAATCTGTCTTCACTTTCTTTTAACCTTTCTACAGGCTTTTGTGAGCTGACCAGATTACTAATATACTCCGGCTTCAACCCAAGGCAGAAGGACAACTATGGCCAGGTATTCATTATGACAGAATGCAGTAGCGAAACTGCACTTTAGTCTGAAAGATTGAGAAAATTTGATATTCTTCAATTCTAAGAGTGTTTACCAACAACTCCCTTCCAAAAAAGAAATGAAATAAAGAAAATGCAAAGCAGACTTGATTTGAATCTTGGTTAGAGTAAGGTCAGGGTTAGGGTAGGGCATGATGAGGCAAATGTGTGATTTATTGCGATTTGGTCCCCCGTTCATCTTATAAAACACCCTCACTACATACTCACAGGCTGCAATAGCATCCATGTACTCAATAAATCAGTCCGTGTTGAGAGCTGTATGATAAGGTAAAAATTCTCTCCAAAAGATAAAGGGAGTCCAGTCTACCTGGGGAACTACCTTCTTTGGCACACCCAACCCTCTCAAATCTTCTCTTTTTTTTTTTCAATTTTATGTTCTCACATAAAGTTTCATGATAAAGTTTTAGGTATTTTATACTTCATCAGACAGCAATTTTCCTCATCTGGATTCATTTATATGGTTTCTTTGATGAATAAACAATTAATTTTGAAAAGATTGGATTAGAGATAGGATCTGGACTAGAATAGGTTAGGGTAGGAAAAGGTTAAGTGAGGTAAATTTGTGATTTTAGAGCAATTTTGTGGCCTGAAAATCACACACAAAAAACTTTGTGATAGTGCACTGCAATACTACTCAGCTGCAACACAGGTTTGAATGGATTATCAGCATACATGCACAAATTCAATAGTATGCGTGTCTGAAGAAGTGTAAATCCCCAAAGTGTCTTGATTTATATTTTACAACTTTGTTAAAAAAAAATATTAATGATATATAATTTAAAATATAATAATATAATATAATATAATATAATATAATATGATATAATATAATATAATATAATACAATATGATATAATATAATATAATATAATATAATATAATATAATTATGATATAAAAAATAATAATGATTAACAACAAATTGCTATGACCCCAGACACCGCTCCATCTTGCGTGCATCAACGGGGATCTGAACACGGTGAAGATGCTGTGTGAGCAGGATGGGGTGGAGGTCGACCTGGAGGATCATAACCACAAGACCCCCCTCATGCTGGCCAAGGGGCGCATCCACAGCGAGATCATTGCCTACCTTGACAAGGAGACCAAGAACCTCAGGAGCGTCATACCCAGGATAGACCTCAAGTGAGTCTTGATATTTATTTCTCTCTTTCAATTTACATATATAATTTTTTTTTTGTTAGTAGCTATCTATCTATCTCATTCTCTTTCAATCTTCGTGATTTATCTATCTATCTATATATCCATGTAATATCTATCTATATGAATCTATTTCTCTGTCTATCTATCTATCCATGTATCTATCTGTCTAAGAAGAATACATGAGGTTGCCATGGCACTGAAAAAGTAAATGTAAACACAAACAAATTGAATAAGACACCGGAGAAGAAAAGTTCATCAAATTTTTCAGTCTGGATAAAGGTCTATGACCGAAACTTCAATAAACTTTTCTTCTCCGGCATCTAATTTAATTTGTTTGTGTTTACATTTATCTGTCTATCAATCTATCTTTCTATATATCTTTCTGTATGTCTATGTATTTATATATCTATTTATGGATCTGTCTATATTGATCTTCCTGTTTGTCTATCTAAATATCTATATCTATTTACATAACTATGTATTTATTCATCTTATATATTTCATCTGTTTATCTCTTTCTTCCAGAACCATTATGTTTGGTCCTCCAGGCAACAGTAAAGCGCCATTTCTCTTCTTTGTTATAAGCGTCTTATTCTGGGGCTACCCCATGTATGCATTAAGGGTAAGTACATCTATTCCCACCTACTATGCATCATTGAGACTAATTAGCTTGGTTGCTTATTGGACGGTTAACATGTTAAATATAAGACTACCCGTATGATAAATATGATCCAATTCATATATATTATCATTCTTGATAAAGGTCTATGACCAAAATATGAAAATACTCTTCTTCTCTGGCATCTTTATTAATTTGCTTGTGTTAACATTTATATTTTCCGCACCATTGCAACCTCATATATTATAATATATGTAGTTTTGCTTGTAATATTTATGATATGAAATATATGATATACCTGTAATATATTCATATGAATACAAGACTATTTGTGGTTGTGATTTTTACAATTATTCCCAGGTGTTCTCAGCTTGTTTTTTTCTGGCTGTAGGTACCCAGGGCATCACATTTTTTTTTTATAATAGATAACAACAACAATAATAATGATAATGTTGTGTATTTGATTACAGTGTTTTCCAGCCACATTTGCCACCTACCCTGGTCTTCACACGTTCTTCTTGGTCAACAATGTCTTCATGTGGGTGATGTTCTACCACGCCTACAGCAAGGATCCAGGCTTCCTCCCCAGGAATTCACCAGAGTATGACCAGGCGATCCGACAGGTAAGGGTTAGTTTACAATAGAGGAAGCACATGGAACAAATGCATGGGTCATATTCTACCCCCTGTGCTTATTGTTGGGTTCTCAGCTACCTTTCCTGGATATGTGGTTGCCAATTTGCCTCCCCAAAATGGCAATATTCATATCATTTAAACATTTATAACTTCCTTATTAATTGTCCGATAGTTTACAATAGAGGAAGCACATGGAACAAATGCATCGGTCATATTCTACCCCATGTGCTTATTGTTGGGTTCTCAGCTACCTTTCCAGGATATGCGGTTGCCAATTTGCCTCCCCAAAATTGCAATATTCGTGTCATCAAAACATTTATAACCATCTTATTAATCGTTCAATTTCTCTCAAACTTTATTTGCTCTGCTTCTCACAGTTTTCTACTTGTATTGAGAGCAAATTATTTTTGGACTGAAGTCCAATTACTGTAAAAGTGGAAATGTTCGCGCATTTCGCGCAGCGTGTATGTGGCGCGAAAATAAAAACGTGCGAATATATTTGCGCCTAAACGAAGTTCATATTGGCGTGCTTTGTATGCGCGGTTCCTTTTGATGCATCAGGTGTCACGTACGTTGGCCTACGTTTATGGTTTAGTCAGCACTTCGAACAACATCATCATGCTATTGCCGCTGCCCGGCTAGCACTGGCGTGGCAGTGGTAAGCTGAGTAAATTGATCATCCAAAGGGCTGGACAACCCGCAAAATTAAAAACACGCGAAATTCATTTTACTCCGCCAAGCCGATAAATAATCAGGCGAAAATGTCCACTTTTACAGTATTTAAAAAGAAGCATTAAGGAACTTCTGATTCATAATTCATAATGGTTTCCTGTTTCAGGTGGCTCAGTTTGACGAGTGGAAGCAAGGTCGCAATCCTCTCAGTCGTCTCTGCCACACCTGCCGGCTGGTCAAGCCCTTCCGCACCAAGCACTGCCGCACGTGTAACCGATGCGTCCAGCACTTTGACCACCACTGCCCGTATATTTATAACTGTGTTGGTCTTAGAAATAGGTGAGTCTATGAAGCCAGTTTGCTATTTGCTTATATTTTGGAAGCTTAGAACTTCTGAGGAATTTATTCACTTAATTCAATTCAATAAAGGTTCATTAATATGACTTGTGAACAGCTGTAAATATATTTGCGTGTTATGTATGGATTTCAAAGAAATGGGCTGTAACTGTTAGCCAATTTTCTCCAGGTTTTGATAGCTTCCATATGTCAAATGTCTGCTTTTTCTTCCTCTATATGTAGAGTGTACTTCATGGGTTTCACAACGTCCGTTTCCTTAATGATGGCCATGGTAATATACTTTGCCTTCATCTTGCTGTCCAACGAGGGATGGAACTGGCTGTACATCCTGGGCTTGTTTGAAGCCATCTTCTTTGGATTCATAGGCACTGGTCTCTGTACAATAGGGGTGAGTTCTCACGAAAACAAGTTCCATCTGATTGGACTGTAAGACTATGGAAATTTACTTTTTAAACAATCAGATTTACCTGCTGTAGGTATATTTTCACCATTGTGCATCACTCTTGGCAATCCATTAGCAACTGCCATCACTGTGTCATTAATAATGCCTTGAAGCTTCTGACAGAGAAGATCTTGTGGGTTGACATGTGTGATGCACAATGGTCATTGGTGGGTGCTGAATTAATAATCTGACACACAACAATTTTGAGTTCTAAGTTGGGCCACAAGTGAAAATCTTGTTGAATATTCCAAGGATTATTGTAACATTAATAATTGATGAAAAGTCACAAAACTTGCTTCTAAAAAATGTGACGTCCTCTGACTTTACCGTGTGTAAATTTCAGCTTCATTTGAGTTGTAGCATATTTTTAATTATATCTAAAAAGTGTCAAAACTTTTTACCACCTAGTATATGGTTGCTAGTCTTTGCAGTTTCAGAATCGTGGAATCAGACTCACTCACTGACAAGCAAAGGTTTGTCCCTTACTTAATACTACAGGCATGAAACCCATTGTCATAATGTGTGTTCCCATCTGTGCATTTAACCCATTTTGTGCCAGAGAAACTCCAGCTCTATGGGAATTACTTGTGAAAAAGTCACATATGACACTCTGTCTTTCCATTTCTGCATCGTCCCTAGTGGTACATGGCAGCTGTGAACACCAACACCAACGAGCGAATCAACCACAAGCGGTATGATTACCTCAAGGATGCCAGCGGTAACTACCACAATCCCTACGACAGAGGCCTCCGCCATAATTTCAACGAGTTCTTCAGGTTAAAACGCCTCATGACTGATGAAGAAGTCGACCAGTCGCGCATATACGTTGTATGATCCTTGCTCTAAACCAAGACCAACTTATTTTTTATGAACACTGTAGCACACTCAATCCTGCCATTGCATGGTGCCTCGAAAACATAACAAAATATGATGTTTGTTCATATGTTGTATCATGTATCTATGTTGAATTGGTATGATCCTCGCTTTCACATAGACCAACTTATCTTTACAAACATTGTAGCATTTGTAAGTCTGCCAAAGCCGAGTGTTTCCAAACATTTTACCATTGATAGCTGGACTGGGACTGGGAAAAATTGGCTACATAGATTTGTCCTCACTGTATTTTTGGAATTTCATGGATAACTTTCGATTGGTATGCTTGGAAGCTCATATAGCCTGCACCTTTTTATGTTCATTTCTTTCTCATTATAATAAAATGTGTAATATTTTGTACAATTTGTATGCGTTTGTGTGGGCAAAGAGCGTGTCTAAAATTAAAATTGAAAGGCATGTATGCATATTTTTCCAGATTTGGTTGACATTGATTTTATTTGCCCTTCCAATATCTTAACCTGTTTCTTCTCGGTTAGATTTTTCTGGTTTTGCGAGCCCTAGTCCAGTTAGGATGCCAAAATTGGCCATGGGGCTCTACAGTAACCAAAGGGATGTGTTTTTTATTGTAATATTTTCATGACTGTCCCCATTACTGCATAGTAAGGCGCTAATCTGTGACAAATCATTCAGTTCTCATCAGTGATGAATTATTTGAAAGACATGCATAAAACTCTGCCTACAAGACAAAAATGGTAAATTTATGATAATTCCACAGAGGCCGTCAAAGTCACAATTCTCGCCAGACCCATCCAGCGGCATTTTAGTGTACTGGTACTTCAGTTTCATCTTCATTATGACTGCAGAAAAGCAATGTAATGTAACTAACAATCACTTTATGGAACCGTGTGCTGAAATAATCATGCAACTCAATATATCCTATGTAAAGTAGCATTATATTGACCATTATATTTTGATTTGTCTTGCTGTTGGTCGTCTTTAAGTATACAGTAGTCGAGTACCTGCAGATTTCTGTGCTGACTGTTGCATGCTTAACATCACAATCAAAGCAACTGAATCACTTATTTACGCAAATTATACAAGTGTTTTGTCAATTATTTGACATGATATGATCATATAGGCAGCTGGAAAATGACCTTGTTTTGTTTAAAAAATGAAAATGGACATGTTATGCTATGCTGCGAAAGTACTTAGTGTAAAACCGGCAATTTTCGCGCAAGTAAATTTTCCTGGCACAGCGCACCTACAACATATTGGTGGGGTGTTATTTTCACGCACAAGAAATATTTGTTGATTGAAAAAAATCCACCTGATGAATTAAAAGCATCAACAAAGCCGAGAATGAAGCATTATCATTAACATTGCAACAACAAAAAATTTCAAATACCGGTATTTGAAATGGTCTGTATATTTATATAATAAAAAAAAAATCATATTCTGTTGGTAGACATTACAGTGTTGCAATGCTTCACAACATGCAACTCACGCATGAGTTGAATGCCAGTACTGAACTGGTATCTCCGGAATCCCCGAAAGACTTGAACTTCTAGCTTGCTTGCTTTGTGTTGCGTGAAAAGTGTGAAAATAAATGTTGCGTGGAGATTAAAGGTTTTACAGTAATTCACTACCAGGATCAACCATTTATATTGTGATTTATGCAATGTTTTATAGAAAGTGGTGATATCTGCAAGATGGGTACACCACCTTTAAAACATGTATTTGTATCTGCTCTTTTCTTTTCTTCTTTTTATACTTTTTTAATAGAAAAATATATGTAAAGTGTAGATATATGTGTCCTACTGACTTGGCGTTGATAATTCTGAACTTGATAATTTTGACTTTGATTCTGCATAAAAAAATGGTACATGTATTTCTTTAGAAGTAGGTTTAAAGCTAGTAGAGCTTGTGAAATTATGATTTTTTTGTTCTTAGAGAGATCACTTTCTGATGTTAATGTAAATGGTGCAATTTTTCAGAAAGTGATGGATTAAAATTCCTTTTCTCATAGTAGTGTGATAAAGTAGAAGTTGATTTGATTTTAGCTTTCATATGATACTCAGATGATAATATCAGTCATTGTGCCTTATTATCTGATTCATAGCTTTTCACCTTTCACCCTGACAATATTGTATTTTTCTCATGAATGAATAAGGAAAAATACACCTGTATAAATAGTTATGTGCATGCCTCTGTATATTATAGATCATATAACATGTATGTGAGGCTTCTCTGCACTGGATTTTATTATTTATAGTGCTGAGTGACATAAGGAGATCATACTTTGAAAGGATCATAGTATTTGGGTATTGTACAAAGGCCAATATGTCATAGGATTGTGCCAAGCTGTGTATATATGTAGAAATCTGCAATATTTATTCTGTAAATAGTATCCAATATTTTGTGTTTATTTTCCTCGGGTGTTGGTCCTCATTTTGATGTGCAAAGTGATTTTGTATGTACATGGATGAAAATAACATGTGGCATGTGCATTTGTCTTGTTTTAGAAGACTCTTTTTGTGTGAAGTACCTCAGAACTTATGTGTTTAATGCCCTCAGATCGTGAAGGTGTAAAGTAAACAATGAAAAAGTTAAAAATCAGACAGCAAATTTGCATTCAGATGTGCATGTACAAAACATGCCATGGGCATTTTCTTAATGTAGAAGATTACGTTTGTCTTCTAGCTGGAACGGCGTGTTCTGTGATGGAACACATTGAAGGCAATTTAATACACGATACATGTACCATCTTTGTGTATGAAATATTTCAGCCTCATAGGCAAGAAACAAAAAATGCTCATTTTGTTTAGAGTGCAAAATATGAATTGACAATGATTTGTTAAATGGAAGTTTGTATGTTAAAATGCAGACATTTCGTGAGCGTTTTTACAAACCATTGAAACCATACAGCGTACAGCACACAGATTTGATGGTTTGTAAAAATGCTGACGATTTGAAATGTCTCTATTGAAATGTTTTGAAAACATATCTTGATTTAAATCACTGGGCACTTCTTGCTATATGATTTATTTCAATTATTTGAAATATACAATATTTCTTTTGTATCGTATAAAAAATGTCGCCATTTAGAGCAATTATGTACATGTACTACATATAACATTCATTTTATAAAGAAATCTGTTTCGTGCATCTTGATTAATTTCTTGAATGTTGGTTGCTGGTCTATGCTACAAACTATCTGGTATTAGCTGGTATGTTAACGTCTGGGCAGTCGCTATAATTCATTCATTTCTTGACCAATCCGGTTTGTGATGCAGCTAAAAAAAAAGACAAAGCATGGGTGACCAAAATGGATGTACAGTACGAGATTCTAGGGGATAATGGTTTAAATCACTTTCTTGATGGTTACTCATGCACCTTTAATGCAGTCCAGATGAACTGTAAGTGCTCTTCTAACAAGAGGAAAACCCTTAAAGACTGGATAACTCTTGTGGTATTCGACTCCTTTACTTCTTCGCTAGCATTATGGACAGCGCATCATTTGTTAATTTGCAAGTCCTCATACTATATGCGATTCCACTATACATGTATGTGATATGGAGAATTTTTGTGACCATGCCAATTATGCACTGCTCTCAACCCTGGTGGTATCTCTTTAATGAATCTGATGGAATCTCATGATTTTCTTGGGATGCAATGGTACATGTATACAAATTCAGAAATATATATTTTGCTTATTTCATTCGCGAACTTAACATAAGAAAATTAAAAATTTGTTTGCTTACTCTATTTGTCTACATTAAGGATGAAATGTGTTTAACATCTGAATAAAAAGAATCGGTTACAGTTCGATATTCCGAATTCGTTATTTCGAAGGTTCGGAATTCCGAAACACGTAAATTGGCTATATCTACACGCTTGTTAGTCCGAAAACGAAATAGGGTTCGTTAATCCGAGCATTTGTCGTGTAACGCTCTGAATAACAAACCTTCGGACAAACGAGTGCTTCCCAAGGAATCTATCATTTTGAATATTTTTTGAGAACCCTGATGAATTGTTTCCCATTGTGTAAAAGAAAATGTCTGTAAAATGTAAACTTTTGTTTCCCCCTCAATTACATTGGATTGTTTAGGTTAGGATTTTACACAAGTAAAAGAATGTGCGGTACTTCCATAGCGCTTGCCGGTATTTGAAATGGTCTTTATAATTTATATAATAAAAAAAAAATCATATTCTGTTGGTAGATATTACAGTGTATTAGACTGTGGCTTCTACACAAACGGTTAATAAAAGAGCATAAACAGGACATGAATTGTAACTCACTGTGATTTATTTCCATGACTCCTTTTGGTTTGTCAGTTGCCCATTATACACCTTATACTGTATAAGCCATACATGTATTTCACGAGTCTAACTTATTGTGAATCAGGACTTTCTGACAATCTCGCTAGTGGTTAAATTCATGATCTTGCAGTACTAGTACTAGTAGTACATGTGCTCGAACATGTCATATTCATAATTTTGCGTGTTGTTAAATTTGCGAATAGTCCAGACTCACGAAATTCACGAAAATAAAAACCAAGCGAAATATATGGCGTATACAGTACTAGGGACCAATTCAATGGCAGATTTAGAAATATGCACATGACAAAGGTACATGTAACTGCAGATGACCCCAAGACAAGTCAGAAGCTTGTTTCTGTCAAAAACTTTGAAATATTAGTTTATTATGCAATATTATATATCAGGCTATCAAAAAGGATACATCAACTTTAATACTGTGAGTGACCTATGGTCATGACAGAACGGTCCTACCATGATTACGGCCAATGTTGAGCGGGGGCCATTTTACACTTCATTTTACATGATTTTCAGAACTGAAACTGACATTTCCCCTCAACAGCAGCATCCTACTGAAAATGTCTTGTTCTAGATACAGATCAGGACAAGCATGGCAGACATGAACTGTATTCCTCTTCACAATATGGCACCACAATCCGGCGCAATCCATTTAGCATAGGGACTTGTCCAGAACAACGTTCCACTCAATCGATTCATGCTATACTGCTTTTTGCGGCTAGGTTTAATTGTCTTTTCTCTCTACAGCCTTGGCAGGTCTCGGTCATGTGTCCATGCCCTCTTCCCTGAACTTCTCAATGCTTTCCTGAAGAGAAACAAATCAAAACGCGATAACAGTTTTGGTTAAAAAGATCAAGATGGATAAATGGGAGACCCAAAGGCATACGATTGCTTCAGAGTATAAATATAAAGAACTGAATGCAAGACATTCAAAAAAATAATTAATAAAACATCATGCCACATAGTTCTTCAATATTCTCAACAACATACAAATTTACACTGCTGGGGTCTGGATATCCAATATTCTTTAAAAGTGTATCAATAACTTGCGCTCTGGTTTGAAAGTTCAAGATGCCAGCTTATCAATACAATTTATTAAAAAATACTCACCCTTTAACAATGAAGATGTATTGGAATACCTTTCTTCACAGCATTTTAGTACCATGCACATGACCTGAATAATTCTGTTTACATTGCACCTGATAAATATTGCAACTATGATGCAAGTTCAGGGGCTTTTTGACACTGATAAAAGTTGAAATGGAAACATTTCATAAAACAGACTGTCAAAAGTTTGAGACAAATCAGACATAAAAAAAGTTAAAAGTCCAATGAAGGATATTTTGGTCAATTGTTCTTAATCAAATCAATGTGTAATCAGAGTTGAATTGCCCTTTAACCCAAACTTCAGGATGTGTGGGCTAGTACTGATCTCACCTTGAAGGTCTCCTGTATGTGGTCACACACTGCTGACAGATTGGCCAGTCCCTTGTCAAACACATCGGCAGCTGGAGGACCTGATGAGAAAGAATTCAAATCTTTGCATCTAAATGTCATGGCAACAGGTACAATGCTCAGAGCTGATTGGTCGTTTCCATGGTAGTTAACATGAACCCAAAGTTACAATATTTATACAGCTTACTCTCGATATAACGAGGTCGTCCGGACCAGGGCTTTTTCCTCGTTATAACGAAACCTCGTTGTATCCAAACAGAGTAAAAAACAATAAAATACATTGAAACATGTGTGCTTGTGTGTTTGTTGTGTTTTACTATGTTTTAATATCCATAGCCGTCTGAGAAACATGCGTTGTCAAACTGAAAAAGGGATTGGAAACACGCGTTTCAAACTGAAAAGGGGATTTATGTTTGCTCAATTAACACATCATCCTACCTTGATATATTGTTGTCGTTTTAATAACTAATTGAATTCAATGAATACAGACCATTCCCGATACGATGGGTGTTATTTTACAGTAAATAAACTGGCCAAAATAAGTTGTTATCGTAATCTTCTGGACAAGAAACATGCGGTGTCGTTGTTTGGACAAACAAGAGAACGGGCGGCGCAATGGGTTGAACGGCCGTAATATGAGGGGAAGAGTTATAAGAGCGTCTCGCTCGCCTGATAGGTTTTGCACAACGACGTAGCAACACCATTATGATCGGCACTTTCTTTGTGGGTCATTCCAAAATTATTACGAGGGGGTTCCATGTAGAAGTTTAACGCTGCCCTGCATGCGTATATTTCATTTTGTTATCGTGATGATTTCCAGCGGTATTCTAATTTAAAGAATATTTTATTATCTCTTCAAATCTTTCATTGTCATATTTTAGTGTGTGAAATATACTTCACCCGTCCGAGATTACATCTGTTTTTGTCAACAAACCCAATCAATCGCTGTTCATCAGACACACCCCAATTCAGCACGCACCGTGTCATTGATTGCCGCGATGAGATCGGACTTGCAAACCATGTGCTTTCAATGTACGTACGCTGTGCGGAGGAGTGATGTATCAGACACTGTGCACCCCCAGTTCAGCACGCACCGTATCATTGATTGCCGTGATGGGATCGGACTTGGAAACCATGTGCTTTCAATGTACGTACGTACGTGCGATCGCGAAGAAGGAGTGATGTACATGTATTAGAAACTGTGCACATGCTCGCGTTGTGCGGACGTGTATACGAGGTGTGTGTGTAGCTCCTTGCGGTGCCGGTGTTTTCATGTCTCGATTTTTCCTTCCTCGCTGTAACGGGACGCAATTGTTATGTTTTTCTTTGTCTTGGTGTCAACAGAATAAGCTCGTTATAACGAAATCTCGTTGTAACCGTGCTCGTTATAGGCGACGTGTTGCACCATAGGTTTGCATGTAGAAACTTTTGGGACCGAGAAATTTCTCTCGTTATAACGAAACCTCGTTATATCCGTGCTCGTTGTATCGAGAGTAAGCTGTACAGCAACAGGAGAGGGGCATACCATGCAGGGAATCCCTTTTCATGCTCATCTATATACAATGTCTTTCATATCAATATCAATACTGAGGATGTTAATTTATGAGCATCATAGATGTTTATGTAATTTTCTGATAGAATAATCTGTACAGAAATGAAAATACAATTGAGTATAATTCAGACTTATTCTGATGACAACGACAGAACTAAGTTTTCGCTCTTCTGCTGTACGACTGAAAATACTGTAATGTCCGTCTCCCTGTACGTACAAGTGTCAAATTAATGTTCAATCCACCACAGTATCACTATACACGGAAGAGTGAGGGAAACTCACAAAACAGCTGAAAGAACAAAATGTTGATACATGTACATGACAAAGGGCCACAGAGTGCCACATCTTCGTTGTTGATGACTTGAGAATGAAAATTATTCAATTGTTCTTTAAATTTACAACATTGAGAAATCCCAAGATATTCCCTAAGATTACCCTCACTCAACATTTATGAGATACAAGATTTATTCACGAGATATAAGTCACATACAGAACTACACACCCTGTCAGCCCCCCCCCCCCCCCCCCCAACACAACACACACCCATCCTTCATTGCACAGTCTCTCCCATGACTCACCTGCAGTTTGAACTCTAAAATTTATTCTGTTCTCGGTGGGGTGAGGGACGCTGTAGCCACAGAACTCTGTATCAGGACTAAGAGGAGATATGAAGCATGGTGAGGAGAATGAAACAGCTGAGTACATGTACTACCAAATCTGTAGAAAACTTATCCAAGAGTGTATTCTCATACACTTGCACTTGATTACTGTCTGGAAGTAACAGGACACAAATTGCTCATTGGTACATGTGAAGCAAAATTATATTGGGAAATAGTGGGAGTGGGTTGTGTACTCTACAGCTCAAAGGAATTGGCATAGGGAAAGGGAGAGGGAAGAAAGGGAAGGAGCCACAGTTTTAAACCGCAGTATATTTTGTCCAGTTCAGCATGCAACATGATGCTTTTTAGGCTAAAGCATCGTGTTTCATGCTGAACTGGACAAGATATACAGCGCTTTAAAACTTTGGCTCCTTCCCTTTGTTTCCTTTCCCTTTCCCTATGCCAATTCCTTTGAGCTAGAGTGTATGTGTACATGTGAGAGAGAGAGAGCTCTAGAGAGGGGGATGGCTATAGATAAAGAGAGAGACAGAGACAGACAGAGAGAGAGAGAGAGAGATGTAGAGAGGATTGATAGTTAGAGAAAGACAGGAAGGGGGAGGGGACGGACAGACAACCAAAACCTGTAGGATAGTGACAGAAACTTACATATTACCATAGAGCCATATAATGGTAATTAGCAGATAGCTGAAAGCATTAGAATACTAAGCATATTTTACACCATAATCACAATTAAGAGTGATCTGCACAGATTGAAATCTTCCACTTACTCTTTCATGATCACGTATCTGAGGAAGTTGCTGAGACAATTTAAATATTGCTTCATTAAGAATACTACGGTAAATATTTTTAAAAACATGAATAGGATAAAGAGTGATCTGCACTGATTGGAATCTTCCACACTTACTCTTTCATGATCATATACCCGAGGATATTGCTGAGAGCATTTTATGTTTTCAACGTTAAGAAGTTATTACAGAAAGAATTCTTTACATCATGAATGACATGATTAGAATTAAGAGTGATCTGGCCCCTGTTGCATAAAACTTACCATTAATGGTATGTCTGCAATGGTAACTACTATGGTAACATCGCTGGACAGCCAATCAAATTCAAGGTTTTCAATGAGTTGCCATTGATAGCAAAGTTACCATACATGGCAAGATTTATGCAACAGGCCGGCCATGCACCGAGTGGAATTTTCCACACTTACTCTTTCATGATCATGTATCTGAGTGCGTTGCCCAGGGTGTGGTCTTCCCCATGCATCACAAACGTCACACACTTGCTCTTGTCCCAGTTGTCTGTTGTCTCAGCTGTCTGGACCTGGGGGTGATACGAAACAGAAAAAAATACTCAACAATTAGCTTGGCTATGTGTGAGTCAAGAAGTCTACTATGAAGCAGGCTGCGCGCAGGCCTTTCGTAAGTGCAGTTTAATATGTGTTACAATAGATATTCCACAAATCCGTCATGACTATGTCAATTGGCAGGGAGGGGGTGGGGTGGAGGATTTACTTCCAAGAGCTCATCAGGAATGCCAATTTTCAAAGACCCATTTTAGGTTAAACTTAAGCCAAGGGCAACTTAATTTAAGACTCATTGTTCCTGCTCATAATATTTCACAAATTGTAATCTTTTTAAGTTGGAATGAAGTCATGTGCATTAATTGCGACATTTATTTTGGGAAAAATAAATGGCGCTCAGAGTCTCGACTTTATAAGCAGCTTAGATAAAGTCCTGAACATGAGTGGAGACTGTGGCTGTGTCGAGCCTCGACCGAAAAATCAGTCTCTGTCGGATGTTGGATCCGCTGAGATCGCATCTGGCTCCTCTGAAACGCCACGGCTCGAGGGTATGTCCAAAAATGTAATTTCGATTAAACTTTGCCCTGAAACTAACATGAACTAAGGGCCTAGGCCGAATGAGACGGTTATTCCTGTCTATGTCGAGCCATGTGTGATTGACACACAGATACACAGATCGCATAAAACAAAGGGGTATTATGCAGTTTACCGACTTGCCTTAGCAACGAGTTCAAGGTTTGGGGGCGGGGCCGTAGGCCCCGCCCCCAATCCTTGAGGGAGGCCGGAGGCCTCCTTATAAAGGATTTGAGCCCGGTAGGGCTCAAAATCGGGGAAAACGGCAGGTTTGGGGCCTCAAAAGTGGAAAAAACGGTTCCACAGCAAAACAAACCCTCCTGTACTACAGCTTTAGCTGTAGTAGGTTTGAAAAATCAGCCCATGACAACAATTAATTAATTAGTGAGGAGCTAAAAACATTATTTGTGAATGAGAGTCCGGGACTATTTTCAGGTGAAAAAGCATGAAAATAATCAAAGTCCAAAGTTTACACGTGAGTCTATGGAGCTTGGCATCAGCGCGTCTATGACAAGCGTACTACGCGCGTAATGCGCACTTTTTTCCATAGTAGTTGACTGCGATTGCGCGCTCTGCGCGCTATGTACATGTTTTCCATTGCATAGATTCCCGTGTTAAAGCCCTATATGGAATTAAGCTGCCAGCGCAGCACTTAACTGTATACTAAATGGCAGTTCGAGAATCGTAGCGATCGTCCAGGAAATCATGTTTTTATGGTGAAATTGTGTTGTCGTTTATTGCAATTGGATCACGTCGATGAATATCGCGGAGAGAACAATGTTTGAGGATAACTTGTGGGATCATTTTGCTTTTTGTTCTAGTGGTTTTAAACCGTCGGCGAGGAGATAATGAATTGGATAATTGATTGGATGTGTTAAAGACGGATTTACAATTGAAGGTAAATGAATCTTAAAAAAAAAACCTAGACCTAGGCATAACCCTAACCCTAAACCTAAGACCTAGAATTGGCTATCCTAACCCTAATTTTAAGGTATTTAGGACAGTTTGTAGATTAGAATCTTAAGGAACTAGGTGTTTCAGCGGATGGATATCGTCGCCCAAAACACTCTGGATATTAGCGAGTCGCTGTAGAAACCCATGGCAATCGTATCTCGACCTAAAACTTGTAGGGACCCAATCACTCAAGTCAGTTCACATCGGGGATTGATCTAGATGACGTCAGGCACTCGTTGCTAACCTTTTTAACCTCGTTGCTAGAGGTGGGACTCAAGTCGGTAAAGTGCATAATACCCAAACAAAGTTACTGTAGATCACACAAACGAAATTGCTGAGATAGTAAGACTGAGTAAGAGTAAGATAAAGAACAAGAATCTAACACATTTTCCATTGTGTGCGCACATGACATAGGCAATGCATTTAAATGCAATGTTACCAAAGAAAATGAAACTCACTCATAAACACAAGCATAAGCCATAAGCGCACTGCACTGACAATACAAAATAATGTCACAAATCATCTAGGGATGCATTGTACTTACAACCCCTAATCTCCCACTCGATTTATCCTCTGAACCAGCCATTTGACATCAACGAAGTTACAACTCAATTCTCAATAAATTCCGCTCCTTGAAACTGGCGACCAATAGTATGCATGCATGCGCGCGTAGCTCTCGTGTGCACGTTTGATGGCAAATGTTATTACTAGGCGGTTTATCCGTATAATTTGGTTACTTTAGTCGTGACTGTCGATGTCATGACTAGTTGCACATCTCCCGGCAACATTCACATTTTTGTGCAATGTCCACGCATTAAGCGTTTTTTTAAACATATTGTGCGGGATTTTAAATCGTAAAACGCACACCAGTAACATTAAGCCAACAAACATGTGATTTTTGACAAAAAATTAATCTGAAATCATGGGCAGTTGTGCAGAAGAATCTCCGTGTTTGGTAGGAGTTATTGATCAAGCAATTGATGACATTTCTTACGCTTCATGGGACGTTAACAAAATTGGCGGAAAACCAGTAAGTGAATGGGAATACATGTACATCAAATATTTAGGTAGTCAGATTGCATCTGCATCTGGCTCCTCTGAGACTGAGCTGAATGCCGGTACCATGAATGCCATGCCAAGGCATAAGTAGGCAAAGGCAGCTTTAGTACGGCTAAGTCTAACTCTAAGACCTAAGAGTAAACTCTAACTAAGGGCAAGGCAGACTAAGATTGAGTAAAAATAATTGTCGGTTTGAAATGATGTACACATCTGCAGGGTACATGTAAAATGCAGTGAAATTTCTTTAAATAATCTAATCTTAGATAAGATGTGCATGCAGCAACTAAGTGAGGTTACTTGACTTGAGGCCTTAAAAAAAACTGTAGGGCCTACACCAGCATATTACGACTGATCAGAATTGTACTTCAATCAGATCAGTCTTGACTATTGTCACGTTTTATTACTAGGACTGGATGAAAAGTGGCACCCCTCACCCACAGTGCAATTGCTGTCGGAGATTGCTGACACTTGTGACACAGCTCTACTGCCCTCTAGAGGGCTCTGCCTATCACCGAACGATCTACGTCTTCGCCTGTCTATCTGGTGCCTGTCAGCAAGATGCACTCAGGTAAATGAATTATTAATTCTGTCTTGTAAGTTAGAATAAAAATATGTTATTTCATGTTTACTTGAACAATCTTCAGGAAACAAAGAAAAAGGCAAACAAAAAAAGATATTAATCCTTTAAAAAAAAAAAAAATCATTTTTAGGAAAATATGAACAGATTTAGACAAAGGCAGATACACCCTGAAGGTAGAAAGACAAACATTTGTAGCAGTTGTGGCAACTTTAAAAAAGTGAAAATTGATAAAAGATAATGACCTTATCTTAAAGTGTTTTACCATACATGCAGGATCATGAAATATTAAAGGGCAGTTTTGTTTTAAACTGTTGATTTGTTGCGTTTATTAATATTTTTAATTTTGGATGAAAACATGTATCAAGAAAAGATATTGATCAGTATCGTGTTGTCTGTTATTTAACTTGACAGTTTCCGAGTCTTCAGAGCTGAGCTGATAGCAGTGAGTAATTCTAGCAAGACGGCATGTCCATCGAGTCAAGAGGCTGTTGCTGATCCTGCGACCTTTAGCACAGATTGGTGCGATGATGCTGATGACTGGGGTGATGAGCCAGATGATCTAACAGCTAATGGGAGTAGCGATGATGTCGTGAGCTGTCTTGGAGGATCGCAAAAAATATCTGGCTCCTCCAGCTATGCAGATGTAAGGACAATGGTTTAACTTTTCATTTCTATTGGCATGAAAGTGTGTAGTAAGTCAGTGAAGCTAAAATGTGTTATTGTGATTTATTCCTTAATTAAAAACAGAAAAAGAGTAATTCATAGCATTATACAGCACACAATATATGGGAGAGCACTTTGCGTGTGACGTCACAAAATTAAAACTTTTAAAATCACAACTTTCTTATGCTTTGATTTTAGTGAAACCTTCAGTCTTATCTTTCTTCTGTTTTTCTATTTTTATTACAACCAAGTTAACTTCAGAGTGGGTTTTCCTTTTAATTATGTCTGTATCCATGTTGGTCAAATTATAAAAAGTATTCAATGATGTTATTTTCATCAGGCTGCAAGACAGGTCTCTGAAAGTATACCCGGCCTCAGCTCTGGAAGCCAACCCAGCCATCAGAACAATGCCACTCCTGATGATCTGGAGGCCAGCTTACAGCAACTCAAATTGGAATCAAACGGTCCTCACTCAAACTCGCAACTATCAAACACTTGTTTGAGCCCCTCACACCATTGGAGATTGAACTCGGATCAGAACAGTGTAGAGGATACTCTGCAATTTGAGTCGTTCTTCATCAACGTGTTTGAAGAGTCTCAGGACTCGATGGATGGTGTGACCTCACACGAGCTACAGTTGATGGAGGAGTACCAGCAGAGGGAGGGTGTCTGCTTGGCGGAATGGGAGGAAAGTGCTCATGATATTGTGATGTAAGTTTTGATTTGTGATACTTACGACAGGGTAGCCCATTTGCAAAAGTCATGCAACTCTACAGGAATCAACTGTATGTATCCGAATGATAATATGTATGAATCTCAGAGCCAAAACTTTTTCAGGACAAGTGAAAAACTGTCCTTGTTGAAACACAGCGATACGAGCCAAAATGTGTTGATTGGGATGGATGGGGAGGATAGGGGTCTAGGAAGAGAGAGGGAACGTGAGCAAAAATATAAAACACTGCTACAAAGCTCAAAGGAGGAATGGGTGTGGGGGATCATGTGATCAGAAAGGGAGTGGATGTTGTTGATGTTGATGATATGAATAAGACTATGACAATGATGGTTATAATTGGATGTATTGTTTTCTCTTGAACCTGTTAATGATGACCATGCTGGTGGTTCTACCGATGGTGTTAATGCCGTGTTGTAGGTTATGATGATAGTTTATTTTTGTTCCCTGTTTGAACAAATAAAACTTAACTTATGGATATGCCAATATAGATTGTTGGTGTTCTTTGACCATAGTTATGAAATGAACAACAACACTTGATACATGTGTATGATGAATTTGATCATTTTGGTAAATGTATTTTTTTAACTTTATCGTTTGATATCCTTACAGTGCAGAGGGAGGGAAGGGTAAAGAGTGTGAGGGATACGAGAAGGGAACTGCCAAGCACGGCGACAGAATCTTCCAGAAATTCATCAAGAGAATCCAGTCGTGCCCCCAGCAATGCATCAGGTAAAGTTTTTGTGAAGTTGGGGATTAATTTTCCAGGCATCGCATCACATGTGCACAATGCACTTTGGAAAGATTACTAAGCATGTATGAATTAATTTTCTGTCTAGGTATATTCGACTCGTAAGTGGGTAAAATTTGCAAATTTAAAGAAGAACATTATTATTCCCTGTTTGAACAGAGGCAATTTAGCCTGTTGCTCATGGTTAGATTTTGGGGCTTCCAGAAGTCTCGTCCAGTTCGGATGTCAAAACTTGTCATGGAACTGCAGTAACCAAAGGGGTGTGGCTTAATTGTGCCTTATAAGGCATTTGAATTTTATTCATAGCCTGTTTTTTATTGTCCATACAGCAGATTATGCGGGAGTCTCGCTGCCCAGTATCTGAGTGGAGAAGAGCAAGCCTGCATATATGCGGGCTCAGTAACGAACGGGTTAAGTTATGGATGTGCCAATACACCCTGTGGGTGTTCGTTGACCATGGTTGCTTCGATGTAAGAACAGTATGTAGTCCTCATAAATATCCAGAACAGGGTATCGCATATTGTACTTCCATGTGTTATTTCTCTCCAAGATATTCACATTTATTTCCCCCCTGTGTGCATTTCTTCAGATATAACTTCCAAGGCTCTCCCCTATGGCTCACTGCACCCGCCCAGGGCCAGACCAGTGTGTCGCTATGTCAGTACTGTGGCAAGCAGAGGCAGTATGAGTTCCAGCTCATGCCAGCCTTGCTGCCTCATCTTATACTCACTGGAAACCAAGGTAACAATCTTGGAGGCCCACTCATAACATATTGATTGAGTGTTTTGTTATGTGTGAGAAAGAAAAATGAGAAAAGATGTGGGCTGGGATACAGTTCCGTTCCTCAACAGAAAGAAGCCAGCCCTTTAAAAATTAAAATCAAGAGACACAGGTTGTAAGGATATAAACACGAATGAGTGTTTGTTTAAAAATAATGATAATGACAATAAGGTTGAAATAAAAAGTGGTAATGGCAGTGATTGTAAGATAATGATATTGTTTTACATTTTTAAATTCTATAATCATTAATGACAATAATGGCATTGATTACCTCTGGTAAATACATTGCTTAAATCCCCAGGTTTCAATCCATACTTAGACCCAGGTTTAGTTCATGGATGATCTTCTTTACTTTTGAGAGTACGAGCCATTGAGACATTGTCCTTTCCTTTACAATGAGTTTCGGGTCACACAATGTGGTAGTTCGTAAAAGGACTGTACAAATTTCCTCTTCCCTCCACAGTCCCCCCAATTGATTTTGGAGTGGTAGTGGTGTACACATGCTCGCAGAGTTGCTGGACAGACGAGTCAACAGAGTTCTTGAAAGAGGAGGCCCTCATTGTCCAAAGTGATCCAGACACTACAGCCATCTCCACAGCCGAGAAGCAGCTAGGACTACAGTGAGATGGAACACAGAGAGTCATAGATCTCGTAATCTTTAATCCTGAACCGTATGCAACTTCTGGTGTGTAATATGCTGTTCTGGTGCAAAAAGTTCATGATTAAAAATTTTACAATCATGCAAGTTATAGGAAATGAATAGGATTACATTACATTTCACAAGATTTGTAATTAATGAATGAAGGTTTATTTTCTTGCTATCATTGCATTCAAACTGGCGATACATTTAGAAGAGTATGAATCAAGAAGATAAGGAAAATATCAGACGTGAAGTAGGATCAATGTTGAATCACGCTGCATTTCACATTATTGACACAATAATTCATGAATATTATCGCAGTAGCGAATGTACATTATTTTACATAAAGTAAAAATACAATCATGTGGATCTTTTTATTTGTTGTTAGAACTATGATTTGTAGCAAATAGAGGACTTGAGTCTGTTTTGCCAACTATTCAAGCTGTCAGAAAATAGCGGTCAAAGATTTTGCGCGCTATTTACAAACCCACATCCCGATCATGCCCTATTTACAGCTTGCTGGCTAGCTAGAATTGTGTCTCCCTGCATACAATTGCCGTTGCCCTTTGTAGTGTACATGCACTTGTTGTATCCATGATCTGAGCGTATTTTCTGTCAATTTGATTAATTTCATTTCAGACGAGAGAGGCTACACATGTACCCAAGGCCATAACAAATTGTTATAATGAAAAACAAGACCCTTCTCGGGTAACACATGTTTGCAATGTATGGGACTAAGCCCTTTTCCTCTCTCTCTGATCTGGAGGATTTACGAGTGATGTAACAATATACACCATATCTAACATCTAAGTTTATTCAAGTCATTACTAGATTACTAGATTATTCACGGAAACACCACCAAAGAAAGCACAACGATTGACAGATCAGCTCGTATGCAATGGGTATTTCCCACGTGTTGAATGTGGACTTCTGGCCGGCTATCTCTGTGTCCGTTTACATTAGCAGAGAAAGCGCGATCTAGCGCGCGCTAGATCACGCTATCTCTCGTGGTCCACACCAGCAACTGTCTTCTTCCACTGGCACCCTCCTTTGATAGGGCCAGTGTGGTAGCTGAATAGGTAGCAGACCCAATTTTTTGGTTGGTAAAAATCGGGCGAAGATGCCCACGTCTGGATTCGCCTGGGCGCGCGGACCAATTCGGCGAGGAGGGGCGGACCAAAATGCTGGGTATCGATCAACACGCTTTCCCAATACACACATGTCTGTGTGTAGTCTGAATTTCAGACCCTAAGATTCTATGGACAATCCTCTCCTGGTCGTCTCTGTTCTTCACAACTTCAAGTATACCCACCTTTGGGTGATTGAAGAACAGAACACCCTCATTCAACGAGTACTTTTGTGCCTGCCTCCTGATGGTACGTTTTAGGTTTCTACTACAGGCTTCAGGGTATTCTTTCACTCTCAGATAGTTTGCAATGAGGTCAACAATCTCCTAATACTTCATGTCATGGAATCTCTTTTCTTCTTTATAGTACACAATCTAAAACTTCTCCATATATCCAAACCCTCAACATGAGAGTGCCTAAGAGGGTCAATTTGACGTCTCAATTCGTTTATATCTTCTCTGAGATTTGGAATTGTCAGGCAATAAGTGCTTACAACATCACTTTGAGTTTCTGCTAAATCAATATCAAATCTGTTCAGTTTGTCCACCAAATAATTTTCCAAATTGAAATTCTCAATAGTTTCTACTGCTACAGATGGCCGAGGACCTGCACCAGATTGGAGTGCACATCGTTGCTTGATAATATTGGTGACCCAGAGCTGTTCAAGTGTTTGAAACCTCTCTGTCCGTATGCCTCGGTTGCCGTGGGAACTAACCCAATTTGAAAGGGCAAACTGAATTCTAGATACATATACTGTAAGGCAAAGAGATGGATGAGGTTTTGGATATCCAGTGGCTCAGTGTCTTCTAAATGCTAGAATAGTTTATAACATTTTTCTAAGACTTTGGGGAAAACATAGCTCCTCAGCCTCTCTATTCTGTGATTGTGGACAGACTTTCCACGAATTGCACTCCCTCTATTTGGACCCCTCCTCCATTCCATAAACCGATGACAAGCATTGTAACCGCCCACTTTATCCGTCCTTATCCTGCTTGGAAGCCCACAAACGCGAATGCCTTTCAAAAAACAAATAAGGGCAATCCTGGCTGTATTTTCCAGTGTCACTAATGGGAAAGAGATTCATCTTGAGAAACCATCAATCCCTCCATGGACATAAAAGCCCCATATGTAAATAAGAAAAAAGTAATAATCAAAGTGTAAAGTGACTAAAGCCACAAGATAGCTTTGGTATGAGGCGAAGAATCAAATGAAATTATTTTCCTTCATTGCATCATAATTGCATAGTTCTACAGGAATTATGAGTGCACTGTCAATTGTTTTCAGAAATCGATGCACTACTACATGCACATATCAGCGATAAACATTGTGTTTCACGTCAAACTGTTTATCAAGTGATAAACAGAGTTTGTCGTGAGAAACTGTTAATCAAATCAAGTGATAAACAGTGTTTATCACCAAAACAGCAATGTTTATCAGATGAAAAAACAGTGTTTATCGGATGAAAAACAACACTGCTTTTCTGAATGTCTTGCAGAAATTAATTAATCACTGCACGTACTGCAGCAGTCAGAGCATTTCCATTTAGTACTGCATCGGCAAATGCTTGCGATTATTGTGGTCAATTACCACAGTGTACTGCTTCTTCAGCCATTTTAGCTTACTGATAACTTGCTGTTATGGTCCTGTTGACTCCCCATAGCCTTCAGGAGTTTGCACACCTGGCCGTACACTTCGGACGAGTTACAAGTCACGTTCATTTGCTTTTTTATTTCCACCTCCCTACGGATGAGCAGCAGCTCCCGAACTCCTTCATCTTTCCAGTTGCCTTCCTGCGTTTACAAACTGTGACCTAAAAAAAATGCCATTGACATCGTGTGCTATGCACCCTGCTGGATTCTCTCTTCTTCAAAACTTCTTCAAAGGCACAATGCAGCAAATTGTCTTCAGGAACCATGCATCATGAGCATTGTTCTGAACGGCAATATGTTCTAAGCTCCCTGCTGTGATGCACTGGCTTCTGCAAGATGCCTGCTTCCACTCTTGATTGCCGTCTTTGAAGTTCCAAAGACTCTCTTTGCATCTCCAGTTTTTCCCTCTTCATTTCCATTGCCTCTTCTTTACTTGGAGTGATGCCTTCTTCTCCCAAGTGCTGTTAAAGTCTGGCTCAGCATGCCTTGTCCTTCTTTCAGTTGTCATCATTTTAATTCCAACAGTTCTCTCTGTGTCTCCAGTATTTCCCTCTTCATTTTAACCCTTTCCTGACCAAATTAAGGGAAAAGACTTATAACACACTCTTGATTTTTTCCCACGTAGGTACCAAGCTACCAAAGAGGAATGTTAGCTTTCAGTTCAAATTATGTGCTTAATTAAGTATCAATGCAAATTAGTGACGGGACCGAGAAGTCCCGACAGGCCGATGGGACTTGAAAGTCCCGACTTAAAAGTCCCTACGGGCACGTAGGGCATGAAACGCATCATACATCATCAGCAATATCACTCGCACAGTAAAATTTAAATTACCCATGTTCTTTTTCACATAAGCGTTTATTATCACAAGTTTGACAATGATTAATAATGTTAGCAATCCTGATGCTCGTGATGATTTTGACATTCAAACTCAATTTTACAATTTAGAGGATCACTTTACCAAGTGATAAAATAACAACAAAGGATGAAGAAAACTGGAATTATCATCAAGTAAGACTTGATTGATGTTCATTCGCAAACCAGGGTGGTATTTCATAAAGCATCAACGGCAGCGGCAAACTCAAAAATCAGCGGCAAACTTGAAATGTACTTGAAAATATATGCAAACTGTATTTGACACAAGTCATACACATTGCAAAAGTGAATACTACGTTGCAAGTTACGCAACATTGATAATAATATCACTAAAAATAATCTTTCACATGCACTGTAGCTAATCACTATTTTGTATGAATTACGTACCCGTCTTCCTTTGGTTGTCGCAGTATTTCCGCGCTCTTGAGGCCATCTCATTCCACAACAGACGCAAGGCTTGTATGCAAACTGTATTTGACACAAGTCATACACATTGCAAAAGTGAATAATACGTTGCAAGTTACGCAACATTGATAATAATAATATCACTAAAAATAATCGTTCACATGCACTGTAGCTAATCACTATTTTGTATGAATTACGTACCCGTCTTCCTTTGGTTGTCGCAGTATTTCCGCGCTCTTGAGGCCATCTCATTCCACAAAAGACGCAAGGCTTGTATGCAAACTGTATTTGACACAAGTCATACACATTGCAAAAGTGAATAATACGTTGCAAGTTACGCAACATTGATAATAATAATATCACTAAAAATAATCGTTCACATGCACTGTAGCTAATAAATATTTTGTATGAATTACGTACCCGTCTTCCTTTGGTTGTCGCAGTATTTCCGCGCTCTTGAGGCCATCTCATTCCACAACAGACGCAAGGCTTGTATGCAAACTGTATTTGACACAATGGAAAGTCAACATTGATAATAATAATATCACTAAAAATAATCTTTCACATGCACTGTAGCTAATAAATATATTGTACGAATTACGTACCCGTCTTCCTTTGGTTGTCGCGGTATTTCCGCGCTCTTGAGGCCATCTCATTCCACAACAGACGCAAGGCTTGTATGCAAACTGTATTTGACACAAGTCATACACATTGCAAAAGTGAATACTACGTTGCAAGTTACGCAACATTGATAATAATAATATCACTAAAAATAATCTTTCACATGCACTGTAGCTAATAAATATTTGGTATGAATTACGTACTCGTCTTCCTTTGGTTGTCGCGGTATTTCCGTGCTCTTGAGGCCATCTCATTCCACAAAAGACGCAAGGCTTGTATGCAAACTGTATTTGACACAAGTCATACACATTGCAAAAGTGAATAATACCAGGGAGCACACTTGTGACGCCAAGAGTGGAAAAATAGGCCACAGGTGCTTGATAAGAACATATCGCCCGGATCATCAAAGTCAGTACATGGCTTGCACTTGCTGGAGATTCATCTTTGCAGTTTCGAGTGTACGCCTCCAGTTCATCACTCAGGCTGCCGAGACTCGTAAACCCGATTATCTCACCTGTTGCATGCGAAAGACAAATTTTGTAGGATTTAAGAGTTCTCAACAGGTTGGTAACCTCTTCGAAATATCCTGACCTCGGGGTTGGAAAGAATGGCTCCGTTTCAACTATTCTCCCACGAACTTTGAGTTCAATCTCTCCATTTGTTTTAACCATCAGACATTTCTCTGAATTGCCATCCTCGTCAATTGCTATGACAAACAACTGCTCTGGCTCCCCTCTCTTCACAGTAGTGAGCCCCTCCGCACTTGCTGCTCTCTCGTACACTTCGAAGTGGTCGATTGTCTCTTTCGATGACCCTTCACCACATGAAGGGAACTCGTGGAGGGAGATATCTAAATGGCATGGTTTCCTCACATTCCTGTTTGTCTGCCATCGTGCCAATTTCCGTTCGCATGACATGCAAACTGATGGAGGATGAATGTTGCAGTCATCGAGGAAAATATCGAGGTTGAAGGCCCGCATTATGATATCTCTCAGCTTTGTTTTCTGGACACACTTTGCAGCTCCCCCACCACAAAGTCTGCATATTTTCTTCAACTCCTCCATTTCTCGAGAATACCTACATGAAATTAAAAGAAGTTGAAGAAAGACATGACCATCATATCAAATGTGGGAGTTGGGAGGTACAAACGATGGCAAAGACTGCCTGGTTAAATTAACTAAAGATCACTACAATAACATTATTTCAATAACTTCTTCAAATGATTTCTCCTTTTTCTGTTCTCACATTAGTATTTTCTAAATTAATTTCAATATATTTTCAATTTGCATTTACTTTAATTTCCTTTTTCAATTTAAACATAGGCCTACTACTATTATTCCAGGAGGTGGGAGTAACTAGCTCATTCGTGCACAAGTACCTAACAAATACATGAACAATAAAAGCTGCAAAATTGTAGCAGGGAGTTAGGATACTCTCAACTCCCTGATTGTAGGAAGATCATGAAAATTACATCAAAATATATCTTTCATATTATAATCCTTTAAAATAACACACACTCGTAAAAAAAAAAAGGCTCAACACAGCAATTGCCAATATCCGGTATTGCCAATTATCAGGTCAACAAGACTCAACATCGATTACAAGAAAAATATAAAGTATGGCTAAAGTAATAGCTTATCATGCCTATACAGGGATCTAATATGTTAATTTATTAATATGAATGTTCAACTTCGACCAAAAATAAAAGAGAACATGAAAAAAACACAGAAAGAGACAGAGAATACATCTGAAATAACCCAGAATTCAACGAGAATAAACTCCGGTCATGATCGTAGAGACGGCCACAGCCCGTCCAGCCGGGCGGCGGGCTGAGAGACTCAGATCCCGGTGGAAGGGTTGAATTCTGACAAATTTCCAGTAAATGCACGGCGTTTCACGCAAATAAAATCTACATCAACTTGCAGCCAAAAGTCTCATCTTTCCGACGATATAAACCACATTTACCGAATATCACCGATAATTTAGTTATAACGGATCAGACGCAACGTGTCATTTTACGAAAAATTGATAAGAAAGAGCAATAACTTACTTATTTCGTGTCCAATTTCGACAGTCTTTGCATCAATAGAACGAGTATCTTCTTAGCTATACCACGGACACAAAGTCACCTTCACAGCGCGAATAACACGGCACTACGACAAGCCAGAAGTTGTATATGTCAAAAAGCTCTATCGATGGAAAATCCGAACTTACGCATTGGAACTTCGAGAGAGCGCTAAAACACGGTGCCACGGAGCGCCTTACAAAGCGAGCTGCACAGTGGGGGTTTGACCCTATTACGTAATGGGTCGCTATCTTTTCTCTTAGCGGGCTGCCTTTGCAGTGAAGAGGGGATTAAGGCTGGATTTAAGAGCCTATAAGCTAGCAGCCCCTCCATTGCTCCCAACTCCCTGATAATACGTAATACGTTGCAAGTTACGCAACATTGATAATAATGATATCACTAAAAATAATCTTTCACATGCACTGTAGCTAATCACTATTTTGTATGAATTACGTACCCGTCTTCCTTTGGTTGTCGCAGTATTTCCGCGCTCTTGAGGCCATCTCATTCCACAACAGACGCAAGGCTTGTATGCAAACTGTATTTGACACAAGTCATACACATTGCAAAAGTGAATACTACGTTGCAAGTTACGCAACATTGATAATAATAATATCACTAAAAATAATCTTTCACATGCACTGTAGCTAATAAATATTTTGTATGAATTACGTACCCGTCTTCCTTTGGTTGTCGCGGTATTTCCGCGCTCTTGAGGCCATCTCATTCCACAACAGACGCAAGGCTTGTCCATTTTTGGCCATGGACAAGCCCTGTGCCTCGAGAATACGATGTCCCTTGTCCCAAGCCGCCTCCTTCCTCTGCCTCACCTGAATCAACGTGAAAAAATGAAGCAACTTGCATAAGAACCCATATTAGGACAATCTTAAAGGACTCTCAAGGAGCAAAGCCCTAGGCATTAGGATTGTGATGAACACAATTACATGTATATGTCTAAAAAAATTATCATATTCATTATCCTCACCAAGGAGGATTCTTCTGAATCATAATGCCATTTCCAGCCATAATACATATATGTAGAGATTTATATTGTCAATGAAGCATACGAGAGAAAGGAGAACATTTCAACTACAATATTAGGATGATATTTGGAAGCATTTTACACAGGAAAATCTGACTGATTGCTGTACAAACAAAGATACATGTTCATGTGTTGTTTTCTTTTGAGCCACATCATCAAGTTTAATACTTTACCAACAAAAAACAACAACAAACAAATAAATTCAATACAAATATATAGTAATTACCTTGTTGCTGCAATGTCCGGCTTTGCCGAACAAGGCACCATGCCTCTCGCGGGCAAACCGGCACAGTGCCCTGACGGCCACGATATTTTTTCTGTTTCCTTTCATCTCGTAGTGAAATCAAGATACAATAACAAAGTTAGATTATAATTAAGTTGTATAATTTGTTAATCATATAACTTGGTCATATAAACAGGGCGCAAGATGGGACGGAATTCTAGCACAGCCAAATATGGGATTGTTTATTAAGAATGTCCAATGTACTGTGATGGCCATCATCATCAATTATTAGCTGTTCATGTTGTTTTCTCCTTCCATCAATTTCATGTAGGCATTGGTAATCTGAAGAAAAAAATAAGTGCCAATACAAAAGATGAATTCAAACTAGATGGATCTTCGACCGCACACAGTCGAAATGATGCCTCCGCCATTATGCAATTAATGAGCCCTGTGTCCTTTGACCTTTGACCTCATGGCCCTAGATTCTAATCAATTGGCACTCCAAGATACATACATGAGATAAGTCACAACCTTTCTCAGAGAGACTGGCAAGGCCGAACATAATGCTAGCTATTAAACATGAAATATACTTGTATTTCAAACTGACACATAAAAATATTGTACAAATACACACAGATTTGAGCATCCAGGAATCAAAGTGATTCCTCTCCCAGTGAACGGATGCATAGGATGGTACTGAGTATACATGATTCAAGCTGTTAATATTGTTTTCCCTTTCCATCAATTTCATGTAGGCTTTGATAAACTGATGAAAAAAAATATCAAGTGGCAATACAAAAGATGAATTAAAACTACATGTAGATGGATCTTTGACTCAATGGTCAGCGTCAATGGAGCCTTGGTTTGGCCTATCTTCTTGTGCCTTGGACACAGTCGGACAATGACGCTCCTCTGCCTTGGACAGAGCAGAGCTTTTTACATAAAAATTAAAAAAAAGATAGGAGTCTTACTGTTGCCATTAAGGACCTCATTTTGAAGTCTAATATTAAGGACTGTTAAATCCTTAACGCGCCGCTTCAGGGCCTCAATCTCCCGGTTTTTCCATTTAAGGGTGGCTTTAAGTGTTGCCCCCTCGATGGTGGTGGTGGTCAAGGCCTTGGTCATGGTGGTGGTCTTGGAGGTAATCTTGCAGACAGACTTGGAAGTGTCTGAAGAAGTGTCTGAAGAAAATAATCTGAAGAAAAATCTGAAGAAAAAAAAAAGAAGAAAAAAAATATCAAGTGGCAATACAAAAGATGAATTGAAACTACATGTAGATGGATCTTTGACTCAATGGTCAGCGTCAATGGAGCCTTGGTTTGGCCTATCTTCTTGTGCCTTGGACACAGTCGGCCAATGACGCTCCTCTGCCTTGGACAGAGCAGAGCTTTTTACAAAATAATTAAAAAAAAGATAGGAGTCTTACTGTTGCCATTAAGGACCTCATTTTGAAGTCTAATATTAAGGACTGTTAAATCCTTAACGCGCCGCTTCAGGGCCTCAATCTCCTGGTTTTTCCATTTAAGGGTGGCTTTAAGTGTTGCCCCCACGGTGGTGGTGGTGGTCAAGGCCTTGGTCATGGTGGTGGTCTTGGAGGTAATCTTGCAGACAGACTTGGAAGTGGTCTTGGAGGTGGGCTTGGTGTTGGTCATAGTAGTGGGCTTGGTAGACACCACTGGTTGGCACAGGGGTCTTCTCATGGACACCAGCTTGTCCATGATTTGCCCTAGCTCCGCTGTCTGTGAGACCATCTGTTTCTTCACCCTTTCTTTTTATTCAGATAAAATGCAGAAAATGTTATCATTCCCTTGCTCTTCAAACTTTCTAAGATATTTTAGTAGATTGTATGTAAATTGTGATTCAATTCAATTCAATTGGCTGCCATCAATACAGCATAGCGCATGGGTGTCAGATCTTCGTTAAGGTACACCCCCTTGAATTGCTCTTTCCCCTTGAGCTGAGACCGTGCTTGGTAGAGACGGTTCCTCTTTTGCTCTGCCACAAAACGCACGAGAGAATCTCAGGACTTCCCCTCCCTCTTTTTCCCAATTCCCAATGAATGTCCCCTTCATTGACGTTCACCCCAGCC
This sequence comes from Arbacia lixula, assembly GCA_963669155.1. NCBI lineage: Eukaryota > Metazoa > Echinodermata > Echinoidea > Arbacioida > Arbaciidae > Arbacia > Arbacia lixula. Next base: position 9,853,519 of record OZ022582.1, on the reverse strand, counting down.
TCCTTCACCACACCACCGATTTTACCAATGAGGGCCTCCTCCCTCTCCTCATCCCCAATCTCTGGAAGCCCGCTGATGCGTAGATTGTCTCTCCTCTGTTGCTGAGCCACCTCGTCATGCTGAAACTGCAGACGGAGGAGATGAGGGTTCAGCACCTCCTTGACTGATTTTAGGCACACCTCTTTCACTGCCTGAACATCCATTCCACGTCATAACAAGATTTCTTTCTCTCTCTCTTTCACGCCAATAGCATGGTACCATTTTTATTAGCTTCCGAGTATCGATGTGTTGTCGTGAATGAAATGGACAGACTTTTACACTCTCAGGGTGTTAAAAGTTCTTTGCCAGATACACATCAGACTTCTTTTTTTTTAAATGAGAGTTGGAGGAAAATTGTTTCACAACCCCCTGAGAAAAACAATGACATTCTCTCTCTTTATTCGCCTGCATTCACAAAGTATGTACAGTCATTTGATAAATGTGGCCCTCCGTACAGAGTTACTAAGTACTATATACCCTACGGTAAATACATGAAAAACTCTGCAATTCATTCCCTTGCGTTTATAAAATTCTTACAACACACACTTTATAAATGTGTACCTCAATATACATGTTGTGATACTAAATATTAAATTTACTTAATACACAACATAAACAAATCAATCTTTTCTCTCCTTTTTTTTTTTTTTTTTTTACAAAGGCATATAGAAATACTAAGCTTGCAATGAACTAAATACACTAACAACATTAACAAATCAATCTTTCTTCTTTTCTTTCTTTTACGCAGGCCTTACGCTTCAAAGAACTCTTTCCGAACTTCTACTAGCCTCTGCACCCTGTTTACATAGCGGCAAATCTCTACTTCTTCCGTGACTTTTCTTATGTAGGTGATCCGATATGACCCTGGGTTGTTAACGCTAATGTTAATGACGCCTTGTCTTTCCTGTCTTTCTCCCTCCTGTCTTCCTTCCTCCTAGCCTCCCGCCTCTCTTCCACCTCCCTGCGGTGGTCACGCCTCCTCCGCTCCCATACGTCCGGGACTCTGCTACCTCTTCTTTTCGCTTCGAAAGTTGAAGACGATAAGCTAAAACTAACAAAATATGCCTCTTCCCTCCTCTGCGGGTGTGCCCTCCCGTAGTGGCGGGCTAGGTCCTGCCGTCCTGCTCCCTCATAGTTGCATCGCAGGCACCTAACTGAGAGCTCCCTTCCATGCCTCCTTCGCTCCCATACGTCCGGCACTCTGCTTCCTCTTCTTTTCGCTTCAAAAGCTGAAGACGATAAGCTAAAGCTGACAAAATATGCCTCTTCCCTCCTCTGCGGGTGTGCCCTCCCGTAGTGGCGTGCTAGGTCCTGCCGTCCTGCCCCCTCATAGTTGCATCGCAGGCACCGAACTGAGAGGCCTCTTCCATGCCTATTTCGACAGTGATCCCTCAGCTCCTCCGTTACGGGCCATATGTCCTTGCACGCTGGACATGGGATCATCTGTAAAAATAATTCAGCATTCATGGATCAGTTATGTTGTTCTGAGGCCTTATTTTCTGTATCCCTATATCGTAATGGTAATGTTCAGTTCCGAGGGGGGTTCCTGCGTTCAATCCATCGATTTAGGTGAACGACCCTGGGCTTGACTCTACTCGACTCTTGGATACGCTAGATCACGTCAGACAGTTTATCTATCACCAGATAAGGTCCTGACCATTTTGCCACAAATTTGAGGCAAACACCTCTCTTTCTCGCCACACCATACAGCCACACCCAGTCACCTCGCTTGAACTTTCTCAGAGTTGTATTTCGATGATTTCGGTTACAAGTTTTCACTTGCTTTTGTGCTGACATCTGAAGCTTGTTGCGCGCGGCTTGGGTTCGGATTAAGCTAGTGCCAGCAGCAGGAATCGTTGGTCTCTTGACCTTCTCGACCTTGGCGGACATCTAAATTAGACTGTCATTTTCTTTTCTTTTTTATCTTTTTTTAATAACATTATACATGTAAAATATAACTTGGTATAGATTACCCTGATTAGATTACGCCAAGCCCAAACCAAGGTACTTACTGATGAACTTGAGCTTTCCATTTGGTGGGAACACGTCCTCTTTTTCCCGCACCGAAAACTGGTAGTGCATACGTTGCCCCTAGACCTGCAAGGGCACAACTGCTTCCCCGTCTTGTAGAGGCAAGTCCCTGAGCACACACAGGCGACTGGATCTGCCTGCCACTCTTCTACATCACGAAGGGAGAGCTCTGCAGCCAAATCTTCTAGATCCATGGCAACTTGCGTTATGTGGGCTAAATAGTCAGGACCTCTAGTTCTTTTGTTGTGATGGCAATCAGTCAAGAACTTGGTGATTAAAGCCGACGCCTTTCTTTTTAATATTAATTTCTTTCTTCCTCGATGCTGCATGCAGTGATTTTCTTCTCGAAGCTGCTTGTTGCATGTGTACGGCCGGCCTATCCTGCGCCGCCTGCCTGGGCCCGGGCCTGGGCGCTTCGCTTCGCTAGCCTACAATCACAACATGCATGCACAAAGTAATGCACTGTCGATTGACACACGCAGATCCGAAGTTGATGCCAAGCCAAATTGTACTTGATGTGAATTGTGGCTAGCCATTTCGCTGCATGCCGCATACGCGCGTTAAGTTGGCAAGTAAGCGTAGCAGCTAAATAGTGTCGACATCTCTCAAAGAATCGACGCGTGAAAGATTTAAAAGTAGGCCACTTCGTCTCCCTCCATTTTGACATCACTGTCATTGTTTCACCGCACCATATGTGTTATAGTTTTGGTGCATCTCTGCGTTGAAACGCTGTATGTCTGTCACCGGTACAATATGAAGCACATTGTCGTCGAGATACCTGACGTACGCATAGGAGTACTTTACAAACATGCTGTTAGCTATGATGTGACTGTACTTTTTGTGATGAATAATTTAACCAATCAAAAGTAAAAATAAACACTAGAGAAGATAAATACTAACAACTAGTCTGTAATCTAATAAGAACAATATAATGGAATATCATAAAATCAAACTGATTTGCTACTGTAGTATAGCTAGTGAGCGCAATGCAGGATGCGATCCGGATGCGAGTTTGAAAAACCGTGAGCCGCGCACCGCCTCCGCTAGGTAGCTGCTCTCATAGACTTTAACCTATTCTTCCAAACAAATACAAAATAACTTAAGATATGATGAAGCGATGTTCAAAGAAATAATAAGAAAAAATAATTTTATCTGTCAGAGTGCTATTGATTTGGAACATATATTTCAATTATATATCAATTATTATTTATTATCACCGATTTATGGATGTACCAGTTGCAAATTGTATTATTGTGCAATTAGTATTAAAACAGACATTATATTTTCTGTATCTATTGAGTGTTACATGAGTTTTTTTTTTGCTTTAAAAAAATCAGTAACCATACACTGTTATGGTAGAAAATTTTAAATGAATCTATTGTTTTTCTAAACGTGTGTGTGTGTGTGTGCATGAGATCAGTGTGTTTATATGCATATAGAGGGTTCCCATGAGCAGCCATATTGGAGGACAAAACAATAAAAACCTGTGCATCAGACCATGAAAACAATGACTTTTCATGGTCTGATGCACAGGTTTTTATTGTTTGTCCTCCAATATGGGAATTGGGAACGCTCTATATAGGTACGTGACTAGGTGTCGTTGCGTAGTAGTTTACATTTTGTGTATGGTATGTACAATGCAAATAGATCTCTCTTTAAACGTGATTTCAACATTATGAAAAGGGGTTCAAATGGTTATGATTTTTCTCACCCCTTATGAACATTTCCAACTACATGTACTTTCATTAATCATAATCATGTCACCTCTTCATAATCTCGCTCTCAGCCACAAGTCAAACACGCCTATTATCAGCTAGTGTACACATCAAAACATTCACACATATACAATGACACCTGGCTGAAAATTTATAGCAATATTTAATATCAAATCAAAGAAAAAGAATTATGTTGGAATGATACAAGTAAACATAATGGAGGTATGACGCAATATTCATATAATATGATACATGCAGCATGTTGCAAATGAAGATCATAATCGCCATGACTCACAAAAGAATAATGAATCCAATGTGTGAATAACCTATTCTATACAGAGAGCATATCTCATCATATGATCACTTGGTGTTCGTTGGATCACTGATAAAGATTTGGTGACTATGGAGGCATTACTTTCTGATCCCCCTCGTACAATGCAAATAGATCTCTCTTTAAATATTTTACACTGTATACATATCACATATATCCGGATTCATGAAGAATCAGCAAAGTGCTTTGGTTCACAAGGAAACGACAGAATAAGCAAGATGTCTCCACAGTATATTTTCATGGTAGATTACAGGAAGGAAGGTACATGCATGCATAAATGGTCACCTTAGAAATTGTGCGCTTTATCTATCTTTTCACTGTATGAACAGGCAGAAAAATAGAAGCATAGACTGATCGTTTAACCCAATCATCATGCATGTAACATATGACTATGCACATGAATAAATGATACAGTCGAACCTGTCTTAGCGGACACCTGTCTATAGCAGCCAACATGTCTATAGTGCCCACTAAAATAATTCCCCAGGAGAGAGATCACGTGTTACAGAACCTGTTTATAGCAACCATGGCTATAAAGGCCACAATTTGTGTGTATGTGTGTATCACATATACAATCTACGAGGTAGATGTAACCACCGAACCAGAATCAACATAATATTTTACATGAACATGCATGTACGTGTATGCTACTGGACATATATTTCCAAGTTTGTGTTTGTGGTTATCAATTGGAAACTGCAACTCATGAATATTTCAAAGGCCATCACATGCACACGCTCAAATACAGATTAATAAAATCCTAAGAGCAAACTGAATTTTATTGGAACATAAAAATCAGAGAAGTAGATTATGGAAGATTTGTGGGAAAGGAAAACAATCTTGAGAAAGTGATGACAGTTGAAAGTCCTGAATGCAAACCAAACTCTACAGTTTTGCCATGACTCACAAAAGAATAATTAATCCAATGTGTGAATAACCTATTCTATGCAGAGTGCATATCTCATCGTATGATCACTTGCCTTTCATTTTACACTGTATACATATCACATATATCCAGATTCATGAAGAATCGGCAAAGTTCTTTGGTTCACAAGGAAACGACAGAATAAGCAAGATGTCTCCACAATATCTTTTCATGGTAAATTACAGGAAGGAAGGTACATGCATGCTTAACTGGTCACCTTTGAAATTGTGCACTTTATCTATCTTTTCACTATAGCAATCAACTTCTGTATGAACAGGCAGAAAAATAGTAGCATAGACTGATCGTTTAACCCAATCGTCATGCATGTAACATATGACTATGCATATGAATAAATGATACAGTCAAACCTGTCTTAGAGCCCACCTGTCTAGAGCAGCCAACCTGTTTATAGCGGCCACTTAAATAATTCCCCAGGAGAGAGATCGTGTGTTACAGAACCTGCTTATAGCAGCCATGTCTATAAAGGCCACAATTTGTGTCTCCCTTGGGTGGCCACTATAGACAGGTTTCACTGTATGTGCATACTGCATAAGACTCTGTAATGTTTGAATGCCCATAGTCTCTCCATTGCTATGCTGGTGTACCACTAGTAAGCTCAACAACTTACATTTGCACTAGAATAGCACATCAAAATATGATAAGTAGATATGAAAGGGTTGGAAAAAGTCATGGGACAGGTATGATTTTAGTTAAATCAAATAATACATATAATTTACGTTTGGATATTATATATGTTTGTTTTTTTTTACACTGATTTTCACTGAGATGACAAGTATTTGCCACCCCTGGGGGTGTTTCACCCAGCTGATGTTAAGCTAAAAATGACTTTATGCACGACTGGTGATCCCTTCCTGTGCTAAATCAGATACCCCAATTTGTTCCTGTTTTAACATGGTGGGAGTTAATTTCCAACAATTTCCAACAATCCTTATCAATCCTTATCAAATTTGACAAAGAGTAAACTTTGTATTCAGATTCTTGTTAACAATAATTTTGATTTATTAAGCCGATGGGAATCAAAATCAATGAGAATCTGATTTAGCACAAGAATAGTAAAGAATAGTAAACTTTGTATTCAGATCCTTGTTGACAATAATTTTGATTTATTAAGCCGATGGGAATCAAAATCAATGAGAATCTGATTTAGCACAAGAAAGGGATCACCAGTCGTGCGTAAATTTGTTGACACCCCCTGGTAAAGAGTAATCCTATCCATATCAAATCTATTCATATTGCTCAGGTCAATATTACATGTAATACCGGTAATTACAAATGACTCTATTGATAACAAGAGCTCTAATCAAGATTTATTCCTCCCTTTTCTGTGCTCTTCACTGCTTTCGAAGGTTAAGGCAGTGCCTTAAGCCATATTTCTTCCCAAGTTCGTACATACCACGAGATTAAATTGAAAAGGGGGAAAAATTATTACAATGAGCTTTAGCAAACAGGAACATTTTCCATGAATATTTTAAAGAGAAACAAGTTTTTACGATTCTTTTTCTGAAATCATTATTGCTTTGCAATTTCTAAATATACATATAATTTTGTATTACTGGTACAAAGACAGAGAAATAATGTTCACACACAAATAGAAATGTACAAAATATACTATCAAATAAACTATACAGGTTAAAAAATGAAGTACTTCTAGAATTATTTAATTTGTCTTTGATATACAGAATTACATAATTTGTAGATGTACATGATATGACTGTGCTGCCTGGGTATTTCTTAATTCAAATGCATGATCGGTTCTAAGATTCCTCACCGAGTGAATATCCCTTTGGAACTTGGAACATGAGTTAATGTTACATCAATGTTGGAGCATTATAACACACACATGTTTATACATGTAGTTAGTAACAAAATCCAACATTTTCAACAGTGTTGAGTATGAAGTCTCACTCTTTAAGCAAAATTAAGCAAAACTGTTCACATTATGATGCTCCAATGGTCAACATGCTATGTTGTAAAAAAACCAACGCTATACAATCTACGAGGTAGATGTAACCACTGAACCAGAATCAACATAATATTTTACATGAACATGCCTGTACGTGTATGCCACTGTACATATATTTCCAAGTTTGTGTTTGTGGTTATCAATTGGAAACTGCAACTCATGAATATTTCAAAGGCCATCACATGCACACGCTCAAATACAGATTAATAAAATCCTAAGAGCAAATTGAATTTTATTGGAACGTAAAAGTCAGAGAAGTAGATTATGGAGAATTTGTGGGAAAGGAAAACAATCTTGAGAAAGTGGTGACAGTTGAAAGTCCTCAATGCAAACCAAACCCTACAGTTTTGCATTGCCAATTTTTATCACAATGACGTTTTAATTACATGTACATGTATGCATTGTCTTCTTTCTGCTTTGTGCACAACAACACGATATAATGATCAAGTTACAAGGATGTGCGTTGCCTGCAAGGATAAGGACACATCATATTAAACTTACAGTGGAGCTTACAACCAACTTCCCTGCATGAGTACAATCAATGGGAGTTTGACATACCGATAATCAGAAATCATGTCATTACTTGTACCAGGGATACTGTTATGGAAGGATATAACATCAATCTTCTTTCTTTGAAACCATGCTGGACACTGCTGAAAAGCTATGTGTTCTCAACATGTGCTTGTCAAGTGTTCCGTACATGATTCTGTGGCAACAGCTTCTTAGAAAGAACAAGCGAGATGTAGAGTCTTATTTTGCTTGTCCAGTTGCTGTTAATGGCCTCAATACTTTCATGAGCATAACAAATATAAACCAGCAAACAAAGATAATTTTTTCAAGTAAAATACAGGTATCTCAGCTGCATGCAAATGTCTCGCTTCCTCACACCTTCCTGCTTGTACATGTACAATGTAAGTCAGTTCAGGGCTGACAGGAAGATAATAAAGAGTTGTAAGAGTAGTTGTATACTAAAATGGACTTAAATGTTCTTTGAATGTTTCCATGGTGAGAGTGTACTAATAAATAGTATTTAGAAAATAGTAAAAACTTTTGGTAACACCATGTGGTTGTATTCTTTCGGATAATTGGCCCACTTATGGGGTGAAGAAAGGAAAGGAAAGAGAAAAGTGAAAAAAGAAGAGGTGAATTTTTATATCTTACTGGTACTAAACTTACACAAGAGTATTTTTAGCTTTATTTTTCAGTGTTTTAAACCGAAAATAAATGGGATGGAATGGAGGTAGAAGAGAGTGGTGGGTGTTGATGAGAGTTGTGAGCTAGTCACAAAGCAGTGATAAAGAGAAAAGAAAGAAAAGGAAATGAGAAAAGTAGAAAAGTTATAGTCAGTTCTGCAACTAATTATAGGTTTCATTTAAAATCTGAAAGAGGGAAAGAGGGAAAATGATGGACTTGTCATCCCTCCTCATCCTTCTACCTCTTATCTATTATGCTAACTAGCGCTTCATGATGTTTCAGCTGCCAAATGAAGTTACAGCCAAATACTGTATACGCCATATATTTAGCAAGTCTAATTTTTTCGTTAATTGGGACTTCTCGACAATTTTGCGAATGGTTAAATTTGCAATCGTGGAGTACTAGTAGTATTAGAACATGTGCGCGTGCACGTCGTATTCATATTGTCGAGTGTTGTTAAATTCGCGAATAGCACCCGTCTCGCGAAATATGCGAAAATAAAAACTCCGCGAAATATATGGCTTATACAGTATTCTAAAGTGATTGAATGTAATGAACTGCAAAACATTGAAGTCAACTGATTTTGGGTTCCCCTATACAAAGGACAGTTCATATGATCTATATCTGACTCTGCGGAACAAATTAAGTTACCCATGGAGGCTGAAGGAAAAGTCATTACAATTGTGAAAAGAATTGTAATTATGTTCTACTTTCTAAATATTTTCCTAAACATATCACCAAGGCTAGATCAGCTTCTCTGATTTTTCTGTTGTTAATACAAATTTTATTCAATTTACTTAAATTCGTGTTTAATACTTCCACAGTTACAAGTGAGCAACAAGTACATTTGTCAGAAATATATCATATGGGTGTGAAATACTGCTCATGTCATAAACATTATTTCTATCCATAAGTACAGTGCAGAACAACACACAATTATACAATCTGTGAATATTTTTCAATGTACACAGAAGCGCCTTGAAAATGAAAGTTTTCCCGCGTACATCCTATAGATCGTTCATATTTTAATCCGGAAACCATATGTTTTTACAAATGCCATACTCATCAATATGATGTCCACTTGAAGTATTCAATTTATTATTTTCACATTTGTGACACTCCAGATAGATCACATGTAGATAAACATCTTCTTTCTGGATACCAACATTCAAAATCCCATTCCGCAGATGATCTCGTTCAGATCAAGAACAGCAGTATATGGAAGATGGTAGATTCTCAGGCTCTATTTATACACTTTATTGGCAAGGTAAGTACATATCAGCTTTCCTGGTGGATAGTAAATTTACCTGAGTCGTGACAAGCAGCATTGTTTTAATTTCATTATCATCTCACATATGGAGCAAATTCATCCAAGAAATGGCTTGATCATCTGCATTTAGTATTAATAGAGCTCTAAGGTAAATTGCAAGTTGATTTGAGTGAAACAGAAAGTACAAACCCACATACGAATAATCTTACACATAACATATATACCCGGTAAGGCATCAACAGAAATTAGTTGTCTTATGCCCAACATTGCCCACTCTATTTGTAAAACGTCATCATCAGGCTGATCTCAAGAGCATAAAGACAGTATGACAAAAAGAAGAAACATCAGTACCACTTATTTAAACAACATATTTTAAACTTACATTTTTTTTCTAATTATGTATCTATCTCTCACACAAGACCAAAATCACCACACTTACAATGGAAAGCAAGTTAACATCACATAGTAGAGAACATTCAAGTTAACACCTACTACATTCAACTCAATTTAAATTACTCTGAAATAAATTTACTTTCATTAAACTTTATACAGAGATTCTATTATTCCGACAGAACAAGGTATAAATATATACAACCCAATGCTTCCACAAGCATTTATTTTGGCAAAATGTAAAAGTTTGAACACTTTTATCGTCTGTATGGATACTGTTTGGTGTTAATACATTGCATGGCTTAGGGCATATTGTTGCACCATAGGGCACATATGCATTTCAGTAGAGTAAACTGATATTGGAAAATAAGTCTAGGGAAATTAATAATCTTTTCAACTGATGCAGAATTTCAGGAAGAGTACAAATGAAATTGAAGATTTATGGTGATTGCAAAATCTTTTCTCTGAGGTATTCCTTTTTGCTTGAGAGCAAAATAATATAAAAATAAATCAAACATTTAATGCACGATTACCACAGAATACTGAAATATTTGTTTAAAACATGAATGACAACACAGGAAGTATTTTGATGTACAACCTAGGTTAAGGTTGTGATTTTATGAAAACATGGCTTTGGGCTAAAATCAACCCAGTTTGGGCATATAAATACCTCGGTTGAGCCTATAACACCTCGGCTTTGTTATCAAACAATCTGAGGCAGCATATTATTTCAACTACACTTTACACCTCTGCGTGCCACTGGTAAAAAAACTCATATTCCATGAAGCTGTATTTTGTCTGGGAAAAGAGTGAACTCACTCTAATACTTTTAAATATACACATCTATACATGTTCCTGGCTGAACACGAAATGTCCGGGCAATTGTGTGCTATTCTGAAAATGAACTTAATCCTTAAAATTGACCCTTTGTCACATTTTTTTTATTTTTTCTTAAGTCTCTTTCAGAACATCACCCGAAGCTGGTCATACATGTACAAACACTCTCACTTTCTTTTACTTCAAATTCAACAATCCTCCTTCAAAAAAATGTATCTACCCAAGTCAACATTTTTCCCCCTAGACCTTCCAATTCAATTCAACTCAACTGGACTTATTACACCTTCAGAGTATATTTAATGAAAAACCCCAGTCACTGAGAACCAAACCTCATTCTGCCGTTGTGGTGATTCTGAGGACTGTGGTTTTGATTGCTCATCTCCTTCAACGCCCGGTGGCTTGGGATCTCCACGGCAACGTCGCACCACTCGCACGACTCCTTCCACAGCGCCACCTGTAGCTTGCGGTCGTACGAGATACTGCTGGATGCCACGCTGTCACAGTTGTCAAGGTAACAGCCTCCCACGCCCTCCATCTCATCTGAGAGGGCAGCATAGACGGACGTAGCAGAGCCCTTCTTTTTATTCTGAGGAAGGTTTGGATAAATTGACACCAAAATGAGTACTAAAGCAAAAATAAAGGCAACATACTAAAATGCATCATCAGTTTTTGCAATGGCTACATTTTTAAGCAAAGATCTAAGCCATAGAACAACTCGGTTGTCTTCTTTTTTCAATATTCATGACATCATCTAAGACCACAAATTTGTACAGCACAAAATAAATTATTACTTCATATCCATACTTTACAAATGATCACAAGTTTGAATAACATGTATTCACCTTTGTGACACATGCAATCACTATCTGTATCATTCATGGACGCCTTACAGCTATTATTCAGGATTGGCTTCACAAAGTTCTTGCCAGCTTACATCATATTTTCTTCAAATATTTGGCAAAGCTTGCCTGTAAAAAGGCTATTTCTGAACAATTGAAAATGATTTCAACTGGGAAATACCATCGGATGTCACGTATGCCAAAAGATAGTTGATTCAATTTAACATTGAGTTACAAAGAAGTCGTTGACATACACCCACGATGTGCTACCCCTGTTATTTTTTACCTCAACATGCACATTAAACACCTTAATGATAGTAGCTAGATAATGAATGCGTGGTTACAACCTTGTTTAAATGTTGTCCTGTATGCATCACATCCTGCCATAAAGGAAGGGTGTTTTTTTCTACACTGCCACAAGTTCTACCTATACACACATGTGTATTGTTCAGCTTTCAAATCTTGCTGATACTATACAGATCTACAAGAAGGTACATGTACATGTATGAATGTGACCTTATGACATGGACCTTCTCCAAACTATTATCTTTTCTTCATGGCAAACATAGTACATGTATCATAATAACAGTTACATGTAAGATAAACGGCTCACTCCTAACGTTCAGTGGCATTGTGTACGATTGAAGGGTAACTATTTAGTATTTTGGCAGAATCCAGGGTATTAAAAGACCTAGTGTATCCCAACAAAGTTTAACATTAACTCTTCACACGCTTTATTTGCCAATTATTGGCACATCCATTGGTGCACGATGTTCGCTGATAAGGCACAAATCTTCTAAAGCAATAACAACAATGCAAGGTTCTATTTCAATCAGTTAATCCTTCACCTTGCACAGTGTCTTTCCTGTAGCCCACACATTATCAGATATGAAAGAGTCATATTCCACTTGCATTTTAATGAGCATGAGATTTTAAAGAAAAGTTGGGCACTGGAAAGAGTTTATCAAGGGGACAGGTAACAAAATGCAAACAGAAAATAAAGAAAGCATCTTGAATGTAAAATATATATATTTGAGTTGTAATACATTATCTTGAATCACTGACTAAATTATATGTAATTTGTAATTCAAAAGTACATTTTGAAATGACAAATGTATGAACTAGAGTATGATAAGAACTAGGGTGAAGTTCATGTTATGTTTATCGACTGTAACTGTGCTATTTGTAGATCTTATTACAAGTTACACTATACAGGAAATGAAATAACAAAAGATAGAAAAGACACTTATCTTTTATTAAATGATTACTAATTCTTAGCTTGGTAAATTGATAAGTCCTACTTCTCTCTTGTCATCACACATCTAATTGTCAAATCTTTGTTATCATAATCATTATCTCCACTGAGTTTGGCTGCACTATCAAATTTTAAATTGAAAAATAATACTTTGAAATGACAATGGAACGAAGTAGGGTAAAGGTCCTGCTATGCAAATATTATGACATGTAGCTGTGCTAGATCCAATGATCAAGTGTGTCCACAAAACATTCAGCTTATCTGCAGAAAAGATTTATTTGTGTTGGTCCTTCCGCTGATTGAACTTTGGCCGTTCTTGATACCAGCATGCTAGGAGACAAGGTCCAAGCCATTGTTTTGGGATCAAGGCATCAATAACACAATACTGGCTACTGACCAAGGTAACATGTGATGGTATGGCAGTCAAAATAGTTAAATTCCTTTGGATGTCATACCAAAAGATTGTTGATTTAATTCAATTAAACGTTGCAGCCCCCCCCCCCCCTTTTAAAAGCTGTGTAAAACAATTGAGTGGTATGTTGGGGGGGGGGGCATTATTGTGTAGTTTGTTGTTAGGACAGGGGATGTAAGGCAAGGCAGTCCCACAGGCCATAGTTAATATTGAGCATTAATAATTTTGCAAGAGTCTCAACTTTGGGGTAAATTATGCAGTTTGCTTGAACTGACTGTATACATCAAGGGGAGTGGAAATAACTTACGATGTCCTCAAAAATAAATTTCCATCATTTCTTTTCCTACATATTACCTACTTTATAGGCCGCCCTATTCAGGAAAAGAATTGGGGGAACTTCATGTTTGGGAAGGAGACAACTACCTATTAACCCAAAATTATTTGGTCATTGTATTGCATACATGTATCAGTGAAAACAGCATACATTTTATCAAGAGTGCACTATTCAGACTTTGACCTGTATGTTAGCATGTAACGGTAATGATCCTTTTTCAGTTTGCACCGCTGACCTACATTTTTTCATTCCTACTTCACATCATACTTTATTGGCTTCACACCTACTCAGCAAGTGGCCTTGTCAGTAAAATAGTAGAAGTATCCTTATCTTATGTTATGTTATGTGGACCAATGTAATGTGGCCTTCCTATTGGTCCAAGGCACTTTTCTCAAAAGGCTGTATGGTTATGTCTGATTTGTGTTTATCCGTTGTTAAATGTGTTTCAAAATTGTTTATATGTATTGTTTCTTGTATATTGTATGTTTTTACAAAAGTGCTGAATAAATTTGAATTGAATAGAATTGAATTATCATAGTAGCAATTAGTATGTACTATGGGTTCCTCCCACATTGTCCCCAAATATAAAATGTTAGAAATAGTAATATTTTATTACAAAATGCTTGCACACACAAATCAATACATTTTCTTAGCATGGTCCAGCAATTTAAGAACTCAAAATACTACACAGACAAGACAATAATTAGATGGAACATATCCAAAAAACTAGAGAATTGGACTGCCACACAGTCGAAAAATATGCCTCCGACTCTTTGCTAGCTCTACTTGGATTTATTCTCAGAAAATCTGTATGTTTGATGGGCAATGTACCATTGAATTCCTATGTGAAATGAAAATATAATATTCTGTTTTTCCATGTTAAGCCAAGTTTGGCAATGTTCATTAAACTATGACCTCTTTTTTTCTCTTTCTTCAAATCCAACCAGTCTGTCTAAATCCATCCTTGTATCAAGTTTAAAATGAGTAAATTTTGGGAAAGTTCATTGACCGTTGAGCTCCGACCTTTCAGGAATTGTACCCAAACTTTCACCAGTCTACCTCCATGAAGTGATACATCTCTGTACCATTTTTGGTTTGAATTGAATCATTAGATTTTGATTATGCCTCCGGCCACTTCGTGGCGGAGGCATAAAAACGCAACAGTAATTGAACAGTATGGTCACATAACAGAAATAGAAATTACTATGTTGCATTCAAACCCAGCTGTATGATCCTAGTAGCTTTCCAAATATCATTACCATTTCTCTAGCTGATTTTGTTCTATCGGCAGTCAAATTTGAACTTCAATATGTGGTTCCTATGAGCTTGTGCTGATATAACATGGCCACCAGAGAATTCTTGCACTCAATCCTGTGCGAAGGCGCATACATACAGCATACAAGTAACACAGATATCTCTGTGTCACAATATCCCACATACTGTAAATATTAATGTATCCACATGTATTGCAATTGTTACTTAGTCTGAACACTGAGGCCAATTTTTTTTCTCTCCGGTCTCCTCACAAAGGGAAAGTGGGAAGATAAAAGATGAAAGACTTACCCACATCAGGCCAAACTGAGTGACCACAATCTTGACCATCTGGATGACCGGATGGAGGTTCTGGTAGAGGGCCGAGCTGACTGCCAGGATGCAGGCTGTTGACCGTTACCCTGCGGCTAGCCCGGTAGAGGCGCCTCTGTAGCTCCTGTGTGCCTAAGACCACGCCCAGTTTGCTGTCTGCGTAGGCCTTGTATGGGGAATAGTCCGCCTTCGGCATACTGGGATAGAAAAACACAAAGAGTCCTTAAGATATATCTATGCCTTACTGGGTTTATTTGTTTACAGAGTTGTCATTCTTTCTAACAGGGAGTCCTTAAGATATATCTATGCCTCACTGGGCGTATTTGTTAACAAAGTTGTCATTCTTTCTAACAAATAGGATGTGAAGAAGAGTACTATGCAGTCAGAATTAGCTTCATTCTGTGTACAAGTACAGAAATCAAGCAGAACCAATTGTCTTACAACCAATTTTGAAGTTATTATCATGCTTATAAATCAATATTTTACAAAACTAGATCATGTGCTCAGATAAATATATATACTTGAAGTGCTTAATCGCTGCCCAAAAGTTAAGTAAACAATGTTCATTCATCCAATCCACAAAAAAAAAATGCACAATACTTGAATGATAGCATGTTTTTCACTCGTGATTAGGAGAGTAAATTTGTTAGAGGTATTAAAGCCCTCAATGCCTATAGGCTTGGGGTATTGTACACTAGGGGTATGTAAATCTTACATTTTGGTTAAATGTGAAGGATCGAGGGAACCAGCAAAGTGGGCGATTGAGGAAACATTCACAATCCTGCTATAGCTCCTGGAATGCGCTGAGTTGTGTAACGTATCGAGGAGAAGTCTCGACAGAAGAAAGTGCCCGAGGTAGTTGACCTGAAACTGCAGTTCAAAGTCATCTTGCGTCCGATGGTAAGGCGTTATCATCACACCGGCTTCAAAGATAACAAAGGGACAGCATTCAGCACATGTGATGTTATGTTAAGAAAAATTCTGATCTCATATTCACTGATTAGTTCTGTACTTCATTCATCTCTAGCATCACCTGATTAGAAACACATGTATGGATGTAAATTTAAAATCAAAATGTTCCCCTTCTTCATCCTGAAACGTTTTTTTATTTAAATAATGTTTCCTATATCAAGGAACTGCCAAGATTCACTATATCAAGGGGGGGGGGGGGGGGGGGCAAAGTATATGGAGTGAACATATGTAGCATATCAATAAAAGCAAGGAAATAGCAATTAAACTGAAATTTGAAGCACAGTTGCAACATGATTTGGCCTTATATGGAGTGATTCAACTTGTTTTTACTGATTTCCTTTCTCAAGGAGACAGAAGGTTGGGGAATGGGGAGCAGGTGGGGGTGGGGTGCTGAACTGAGGGGAAACACTCAATACTCATCATTGTTGACTAAGACATAAAGATCGAGGTAGATCATTTTCAATGGGGAAAGGGGGGGGGGGGGGGAGAGAACATTCAATACTCACCATTGTTGATTAATACATGTAGAGGTAGTTTCTTTTCAATGAAAGTATTGGCAAACTCCCGCACAGACTTGATGGAGGAAAGATCTAGAGGTATCCAGTCCACTCTGTGGAGGGCGTTATCTTTCTTGAGGAAGTCGATGGCTTTCCTTGCCTGGGATGCATGCGGTGTACCTACAGTACAAAGTTTGCATGAGGAAATACCAACATTCAAGAGACATGGGTCAGGTACATAAAACTTTCCATTGATGTTTTGCTACCATTGGCAACTTCATGGAAACCTTGAATTTCATTGGCTGTTGAGTGATGTTACCATGGTAGTTTCCATTGATGTCTATATTGATATTGAGTTACTATTCATGGTAAGTATTATGCAATGGGGCCCAGGATAACTTTCAAGGTCCCTATGTCAAGCAGGGACCAGATCTTTCAGATGTCCTCCTCAATACTTGTATGAATGCATCGGACATGTCCCAATTAAATCTGTATGAAGCTGGGTTGGAAACAATTAAGGTTCAATAAAAATAACTATAGCAGATAGATCATGGGTGTAAAGTGTATTCTAATGACAAGTACTATAGGGCAATGTACTTTTACACAAACCTCTCAGTAGGCATTTTCTACAGCTAAGATATAAATCACTGATTGCCTTTTAAACAAAGTCAAGATGATTTGATAGAAGTTATGCACAATGATACGACACTTTGTGATTTTTCTTGCGAATACAATACAATAAGACGAGTCTTAGAAATAGCTTTTTACCTATAAAAACTTGCATCCCTTTTCTACACAGTGTTCTTGTTATTTCTAGACCAATTCCAACAGCACCTCCTGTAACAATAGCGACCTTTCCATCTTGCCTTGGAACATCTGGAAATAAAACAGAAGATTAAAATAACTGATATGCTAGACAGGTAAATACATGTACATGTACATAAACTGTTGGACAAAACATTGAAAATGTGAACAAAAGGAGGGGTGGGGGGAGGGGGGGGGGTATCTCTCCACACATTTTATTTTTCAGGCAGAGATTAGTTATTCAGTCAGTCATTTAATGAATGAATAAATCAACTGAACAAATAACGCAACAAATTAAGACAAAAAATATTAACTCATTGATATAGCAATCAAAACATTACATCATTATGTAAACTTCATGTGTAGTTAACCTTTTGTTCGACTTTCTTCTGAGAGATCAGGATCAGATGCAAGCACCATTCATTCATTCATTCAATCAATCAGTCAGTCTACTAATCAATGCAAGATTTTCCCCACTTGCGTGCCTTCAGTTTAGATAATGTAGATCTTGATTATTAACATAACCCTGTCAATATAAAACAGAATGGAATCACGCATGATCAAATCAACTATCAATCCACAAAAGACAATATCACCATTCATCAATTCAAGTAATTGACATTAATTCTCCTAGTACTAGTACTAGCTTTACCCATCAAAACCAATACAGAAAATACATAAATAAAGCAATCCCTACATGATTACTGACAAAAGTTACAGTCTGTTTTCCTCCTGCTGTAGTAAATTAACGTCAAAAAGCTTAGTTTGGTGCTCGTAAACTGTGCCCCAAGCCAGATGCCGTGCCTGCCAGCTGCCGAGGCTAAGGAAAATGCCTGGCCCAGCCCGGCCGTAGCGTAGCCTCTTCGGGCTCTTGGCGTGTCACTGGGCTCGATATGCTCCGGCCGCTCAGCTTACCTTCCGCTTTTTTATGACCTCTGATGAGCTGTCGGACTGTTGCAAATATTGCTATGCCATACAGCACGATTATGTAAAATGCTTGCTTCCACCATTCCATGCCTACATCAGCTCATCAATCACTAGAAACAACGAAAATGTTCTGTTCAGATAGTGAGATAGGACGAGAGAGAGAGAGCGAGAAGCTTGCGCATCAACCTGCTGCCTGCATGTACTGTGTATGCTCCGCATGTTATGGAGCTGATGATACGAACTGCAGTTGCGCTCGCTCCTATTTTTTTTAGTCACGTGTCACAACATTGGAGTCTAGCGCGTGGGAATCCTATATAAGTGGAGTACCGGTCGTGTGTTGTGCTGTCCAGAGAGGGCTCTATCTATCTATCTATATATCTATACATCTATCTATTTATCTATCTATCTATCTATCTATCTATCTATCTATCTATCTATCTATCTATCTATCTATCTATCTATCTATCTATCTATCTATCTATCTATCTATCTATCTATCTATCTATCTATCTGTCTGTTTGTCTGTCTATCTGTCTGTTTGTCTATTATTAAATCATACCTTTCTATCTTTCTATCTATATATCTAATCTGTCTTTCTGTCTGGCTGTCAGTCTGTCTGTCAGCCCGTCTGTCTGTCAATCGGTCGGTCCGTCTGTCTGGCTGGCTGTCTGTCTATATATCTATCTATATCTCTCTATCCTATCGGTCTAAACACAAACAAACGAATGAATACTTCAGAGAAGAAAAGTTTATTGATATTTCGGTCTTAGATAAAGGTGTGAGATCGAAATATTGATAAAATGTTGAGACTTGTTCGGTGTCTGCTATCATTTGTTTGTGTTTATATTCATATTTTCAGTGCCTTCGCAATGTCACATATTCTTTCATCTATCTATCTATCTATCTATCTATCTATATATATATCTATCTATCTATCTATCTACCTACCTCTCTTTTTATCTATCTACCTCTTTCGATCGATCGATCTATCTATCTATCTATCTATCTGTCTGTCTGTCTGTCTATAAGTATGTTTGTCTGTCTATATCTATTAAATTATATCTATCTATCTAGCTAGCTAGCTAGCTAGCTATGTATGTATGTATGCATGTATGTATGTATGTATCTATCTATCTATCTATCTATCTATCTATCTATCTATCTATATATATATATATATATATATCTATCTCTCATCTACTTTCTTCCTGTGGAAAGTTATCCTACATTGTATATAGCTAACCTGACTTTTTATCTCTGTCTTTCAGTGTCGCCCCCTCTCTTTCTCTCTCCCCCCCCCTCTCTCTCTCTCTCTCTCTCTCTCTCTCTCTCTCTCTCTCTCTCTCTCTCTCTTTCTCTCCTTCCCCCTCTCTCTTCTCTTGTCGTTCACTCTCGAACCCAATCCCCATAACGCGCACTCTCCTCTCTCCAGGAGCATTATATTGTCAATAATAATTACGGTTTAAATCATTACCGATGTCATAATGTCGACTACATTTTCCGGGATATAATATTATTTCTTTCATTTGTTCGTTCATTGCTTTTCCCGCAGAGATTCCGTTTGTCTATGTCCCCGCATTATTTACTGCATGTCGATATCACGGCTTTGTTGAATTTCAACGTATGGACTAAGGAAGTAACCCGAGACCTACAAAGATCAACACTGCACTTTGGGTTAAGCACCCGCGCGCCACTCTTGTTATATAGATAGAAGCTATAATCTATCGGTCCAGGCGAAATTGTATATATATTCCGTATCCGCAAAATATCAAAAGAAACTGAAACAAGATATTAGATTAACCACGGAAAAATAAGGACACTAATAACTTGAATACTACATGTACATACGAATTCTAGTGGGATTATTTGAAATTAACACCTTCTATGTTAAAACAGGAACAAATTTGGTTACATATGTATCGCATTTAGCACAATAACAGGTCACCACTCGTCAGCTTACGAACAGCTTGGTGTTCACCCGGATTGTTTGCCCCCCCCCCCCCCAAAAAAAAAAAAAAAAAAAACAAAAAAAAAAACAAAAAAAAAACAAGCAAACAAACAAAAAAAAACAACAACAACAATAACAACCAAAAATCATTCAAGTGCCCCATCTTTGTGTAACCTAGTCTAATTTGAACTTGTGCATGGAAAGAAGTGTCTGAAATAAAGGTTGAAATATAATAGTCGAATGGAGACTAGTTCCTCCTTCCCTAGCTTGGAGAGACCACCATGCAGTTGCATAAAAATTAAGGACTCATGAGAGATTATTTGAATAATGTTTGTCCTTGCCTAATATTGGTTCATCAAACTTAATTATAATGGATAGAGATACATTACAATGGTATAGCCTAGACACATGCCAATATATTTCATTCTCTTCTTCTCTCTTCACCCCTCGCACCTTATAAAATTGAATCTTATTGAATGATTTTGAATTTTAAAAATGTCAAAATTGAGCGGAACAACCTACATTTTCTTTCATTAGGCTACTGATAAAAAAATTACACAAATGACACATAAAGAATTAGTAATGGAATAGTTGCTTTGATGGATGATCACCGATGATATATATATTTTTAGTTTAGAGAATGTTCGCACCTTATCTGTGTTATTTCATGCAAGATTTATTTTCTTTCGTCATATACATGTGCTACTGAAAATGCTAATAACCTATGTCAATTATAAAATCGACACCAGGCAAAATCGCTTTTATAACTTAACGAGTTTTATGCGAGCTCAAAGTTTTTCAAAACATAATGAATATAATATTCATTATGTTTTGAAATATAGGCCTATTCTTATTTGATGTCCTTCAAAATGAATCTGCCTCTCTGATTTTTTGACGCAAAATAATTCATTGTTAATATATGTTTTCCCCTTTTAGCTACCATAGATTTGAACTTCACCAATCATCACGAAGAATCAGCTGACCGACAACGTATTTCCCAGTATAATCCCAAGCATAGAACATCATATCAAAATGCAGGGGCGACCAGGAGATATCCACGGAACAGGGAGGTAATGTCCTCCATAAAATATCAATTTATATGTCTAAATATGATCTAAATGTTATAAAACCAGTTACATTTTCGTAGGCAATGAATAAGTCCAGGTAGGGCGCCGTTCCTTCAGGCCCACACGTAGTTTCTTGTGTTTGATCCGCCCTATGGCAAATCAGACGTTCAGGCTGAATAGACCAAGATCTCATCTGCTTCATGTTATTGACTGTAAATCTATTTTTTAGAGTCTCAGGCAAGAGTTCCATATGCAACCCCCCATAAAAATTGAAAACAAAATATATATATACATAATTTTATATATATCATCATAATATAGCATAATTACTAAATTAGGAGGGGGAAGTGACAAAAATTAGGTTTAGGGTTAGTTTTAGGGTTAGGTTTAGGGTTAAAAGTCACGGGCAGCTAGCCGCATAGACTCCCGGGGCTAGCCCGGCTCGGCTCGGGGGCTCAGCTAGGCTAGGGCCTAGCTAATGACGGGTGCTAATGCACCGGCTAAGGCATTGTCTAGGGTTAGGGTTAGGGTCAGGTTTAGATTTAGGGTCAGGGTTAGGTTTAGGGTTAGGGTCAGGGTCAGGGTTAGGGTTAGAGTTCAAATTCATAAAATATGTGCCAAAGCATTTTACTTACCGGCCGTACGTGAGTAATCGCGATAACGCCCTCTACGACACTAAAGAATTAACACATACAATAAATGCCTATAGCTTACAACACCCAAGGCTCTCAACTTGTCTACGTGGTCTAGTGGAGAAGGCTATGGACTAACGACTCAACGATCGGGGATCAATTCCAGTAGCGGATTTTTGCAATGTATGAAATGTGATTTTCTAAGTGAATGTGTGTGTGAAATGTGACTCTGTAACTAATATGAAGTACCATGTAATGGGGGAGATCTAGAGAAAGTGAAGGATGGGAAGAGAGAGAGAGATAGAGAGGGAGAAGTAAACACATCCGTAATTGACTTTTTAACGCTCATTTATTTATTTTTATTTTTTTTATTTTTCACTTTTAACCCCCCAAAAATACCTCCCCCATTTTTTACTCATCCCCCATCAAAAGAATCACCCTCTTTTAGACAGAAGGCTATTAAAAAAAAAATATGGGGGGGGGGGGGTGCATATGGAACTCTTTCCGAGTCTCATGGTTTGGTTACCCTGACAATGTGAATTTAAGAATCATATCCAGGAAATCATCAAACCCTAACCCTCACAAAACAACAGTCAGTGACCATCATTGCATTTTGTATTGAATTGGAAAACCAAGAAAACACAAATTTGCAAACAACACGGCTTAGGCATGTCAGGCTCAGGCTCAGCTGGGGAACGGGGTTTAACCCCAAGTAGCTTGTTGCGTAATTGATTTATGATTCTCATGCATCCCTATAGTATGTTTTTTTAAAGAGAATGGCCACCCTGGAATAAAGTTGTTTTTTATCAAAGCAAAAACATGAAACTTTGAAAGAAACATATTTAGTAAATGTTTGACGAAACTTTGTCAAAACCAAAGGATAAGAAAGTTATGATTGTTTTAAGTTTGAATTTTGTGACATCAAAAGAGATGCTGTGTGTTGTATGATTGTTATAAATTCCACCTTCTCTGTTTTTTGACGAAGGAATAAATGTTTTCCATGGTCCGGAGTATGTGTGTATGTGTCTAATGATATATCAAATGTACAGGTTAAATTGTATATCCTTTTTAGAAAAAAAAAATGGTATACAATATTTGGGAGAGCATCTCGCTTGTGATGTCTTAAAATTAAAACTCAACACAATCAAAACCTTTTGTATCCTTCGGTGAAATTTTGCCATGCCTTCCCTAATTTGTTTCTCTCATGTTTTTGCTTTAATCAAAATCAACTTAACTTCAGGGTGAACTTTCCCTTTAAGTGTATTTTATCAATTTCTCTTTGATATACTGATTTCACCCTTTCCTCCCCTTTTCTCCCATTTTCTCTCCATGAATATAATACAGTAAGAGCAGTGTGACCTACTCTTCTACATTGAGGAAGCTCCTGCTTTATTCTTTCTTCCTCTTCACCATCCCAATCTGCCTGTACTTCTTCCTGAAACACACTGTCTTAGAAGGTGAGTGAAGATGACTGAGTGAACACATACTGTATTTCTCAATGGTTTTCAGAACTTTCAAATGAGATAAACACAAATACTTTGGAATAACTGGTAACTGCTATGTTCACCACTTTTGAAGGTCCATTATGTTGCTAAGTGAGGCACATATATTTATCAATAATATTGTGTCCATTTTTAAATGATATATGTACATATGATTGTGGAATAACAATATGTGATTATTATTGGTAACTGCTTGTTTTGACTGTCAAATAAATGTTGTACATGCTGGTGCATGGTGTACACACAGTCCTTGTCTTAAAAAAACACACACACTGTGTTGAACTTGTGATTGAAAATATTGTTCACACATGTTCCTGAAATGAGATGATTGAATTTGTAAAAGGAGGAAATAGTGTTAATTACACCAGTAATGACCTTGTATGATGCTAACCATGTACTAGTATAGCCTGTGTAAACAATTACTTGATCATGAATTGGAATCGGTTTACACCTAAAGATTACCCGTAGGATTGCATGAATCAGTAGACCAAAGAAAAATTTATCAATTCGTAGTATACTACTGCATGTGTAATAATTAGTTTTAAATGTAGAGATCACCATGTCTTTTATGCAAGTTTGAACTCCACACAACTACCCTGTTCGCCAATCCAAATATGTATCGATAATTTACATATTTAAGCAAGTCTGAATACCTTGTGTTAATAATACTTTAAAATAAAGTAGTTACAACCCACTTCCTACATGTATGTTAGTTCATAAGCTTTTTCATACTGATCGTTGTACTTATAATTTCATTGTTTTAATATGAATGCATAAATTGTTTCTTTGCTGGTGGTGTAAAAAAATTAATTGATTTCTTTTGTAACAGTATCTTTATCCCATCCTATGAAACATGTACCAGTTGTTACAAGTTTAGGCAACAAGTCGGACAAGATTTTTTTTCAATGTCCTGACTCCATAGCAACATTGGCATAAAAACTGAATCTCCATTTACTGTATTTGGAAAGTCATCAATCATTTGAAACTTCATACCGATGAACTAGTAGTCAAGCACATGTACAGAGGCTATTGTCTAGAACAAAAAAACATGTCTGTTAAGATCTGTCAACTTCAATTATCCCTAGCAATCGGTTTGCATGTAATTGCACCTGTCCAGAATACCACATGTCCATTAAGACCACTTTTCACATTGATTTACAGTTTATTCCCGCAATAACAATCACTGATACAACAAGATTTCATAAAGAGGCAATTTCTGGATTTTAAAATTTGTGGGCATGTTCATATGTGCTTCTATGTTCAGTATAACAAAATTGTTATCGCATAATATTATTATAAGGAGGAAATACACTTGGTGCCGAGCACCTTGCTACAACAGGAGTGGAGTGTACAAACAAGGTTTGACTCATTTTTTACAAGAAGAATCACTGTGCTGTCCTGTCACTTTGTTTCTGCAGGGACATTGCAGGTTGCAGCTCACACCGCCACCCTGTACGCGGCCCTTGGAGCAGTCTTAGCCGTACATGTCATTCTGGGGATGTTCGTTTATAGTGCCTTCAAAGAGGAAGAGATGGACAAAGTCAGACCTGTGAAAACAGATTAAAGATGTCAAAGCGCTCCTGTGATCGTGAAAGTGGACACAACAACCAGGAATGTCATACTGATATGAGAGACAGACACATAAGCATGTACCCTCTGTGAGGTTAACATGATGGCGTGCTTTTCATGACACACCTGTAAAAATTTGTAGAAATAATTACAGTGTTCTCTTGACTTAAGTCCTGGATTAATCTTTGAAATGGCTGTGTGGTACTACATTTGTATTATGGGAGTTAAATGTGTGGAAATGACCCCTTTATTGGCATCTCTCATTCATGTCTAATGTTCTCCATCCCTTTGCCAACACAATAACATCACTATACCAAAAGTGAAAGGAAACATTGTAGTAAAATGATCATCATCCACCTTCACCATAGTCAAAATATGTATGGTCAAACATAGTCAAATGTATACGGCCTTCAGTCAAAATCTTTAAGCAGACGGATTATTTGTTACCGTCATGTGTAGACAGAGTTCTTCTGTTTGTATACTAAACTCCCTGGTGACCCTTCGGATCCTCTTTATTTAGGAAGTGTATTCCTTTTGCAGATTTTGACAATTTCTGTAAAATATGGAATGAACCACAATTTCTATTATTGTAAGGGATTTATTTCAAAAACATTTTTTTTTCTTTACCATTGTAGTGATTGTACTAAAACAATTTTTATAATTTTCACCTGGAAACAGGGACAGACCATAAAGTACTAGTAATGCCATGCTTGTGGATCCATACAGCCATAAAATTTTGTAAAATCTAGACTCAATTAAATCTTGGTCTATGGAGCAGGCCGATGTGAATTATTTTGGTTTCAAATAAGAGGCCAAAACAACAAGTTGCAACAATCCTCTTGCAAATACTGTACAAAACAAAATATGCACAGAGCGGAATCTACTAGCACGTAAGCAAGGCTGGCGAACTATGGAGACAATGCTGTGAAGACCATGTCATTTCAGTCAAGGTGAATGAGTTCTACTTAATCAGAGCAGGGCTTTCGCCAGGAGTGGCATTGCGTGTGGTAAAAAAGACCTGTCGCCGCAAAAAGGGCTTAAGTGCACAGTGGATTTTGTGTGACACAAAATTGGATATTCCTAAAAAGAATTATATTTTTTCCCCAAAAGAGTTTGCGCAGCATCATGGTGATAATACTACACAAAATCAATACTGATCAGAACCCTGCCTCAGCTTGACACTTTTTAAAAAATGATTTATTGGATTATAAAGTATCGGTACTACTGTAATCGTTTTTTTAACTTATTTTGAAATTAGATTTATTAACCTACCTTCATGCATTGCATTGCCTTACATGTGAATTATGATTTACTTCATGGTATATGCTAAATTTACATAATGTTTGCTAGTGTATCATTATGTTCATGATATTTCAAGCTATTATGTAATCTGTGAGAGTGTATTTCACCACACCTTCCATGTATGATGGAACTTAGTAAGAACAGTGAATACACTGCCCCATGGGTGAAAATCCGGGGGGGAGGGGGGGGGGGGGGCACTATTTTCGTTCCTGTACGCCCACAAGATATAGTGTCCCCCCACTGTTTTCGGTCCTGTCCCCCCCCCCCCCCCCCACCACACTAACTGTCCCCCCCACTACCCCCACAATATGAAATGTCCCCCCACCCCCCACTGATAGCACTTTCAGAGATTGAGCAGGATAAAAAAATATGGAGAAAACGTCATCTCAACCCCCCCCCCCCCCGACCCCGGGCGGGATTAAAAAATCATGGAAAAAAACACCCCCCCAAAGAAAACCCATTACTTCCCCCCGACCCCCCCTCAGCGGTTACTTCTTGAGGAAAAACATGTCCCCCCATTTGTCAGTGCAATACATTAATGCTACATAGAAATGTGTGGAATTTAAGTAAGACATTGTAAGGATTGTATCAACTAATATGAAGAGTAGAATCTACATGTTGTGTCAATGGATACATATTTCAATGTGTAGATATATGTTTTAAATGTATACTCTAATATACTGATATTAACTTTCTTGGTATCAAGGTATTACAAGCCCATGATGCTTAATGGTACAGATGGTTGAGAGGGATTTTTGTAACTATGTCTCATTTTGTATCAAATAAATAAGTGTAACTGATGAACATTCCATAATAGAGATGGTATGATCTTATTTACTTTGTTACATTGCCCCCTAATATAACATTTGGTATTATATCTAATTGTTCATACATAGCACGTGTACCTGTTGCTTGTTTGAATTTCTACTAGGTGATAAAAATAACAACTTATGGCACTTTTGGAAATATTTTGTAAAGAGTTTCAACTCAAATCAAGCTGAAAATTTCTTATAAAATCAAAGGATGTTGACCATTATAGCAGCAGATTTTGTGACATGTCATCAATTATTATTTGTGTGATGATCCTTGAAATATTTATTGAGATTTTTCATTCTTGGACAAATTAGGACTGAAAAGATTATGTGTATCACATAATTCAAAGCATAACAATATCCATTGTGCATCACATATTATGTCAATCCACAAGGCCTTTTCTGCTAGAAGGATCATGATTCATGAATGATTAATCTCACTATGATCATAACTGCTAGTGGAGTGACAGATGCCATGCACAATGGCCATTGTGTTCTGAATTATTTATCTGATACACACTGATTATTAGGTCTAGATTTGTCCGAAAGTGAAATCTCATGGCATATTCCAGGGATTATTAATGATGATTTATAAAATGTTACGATACCTGCCTCCAAAAAAATGACGTCCCTTGTCGTTATAAGGTGTAAATTCTAGTTAGATTGAGTTATAACTTATCTATTTTAACACGTAGTATCAAGGGAAATTACTGAAAGTGTGCGATTATGACTCCTAAAGATATATGTTGGTGAATAGAAATGTATTTAGGAGATGAATACCAAATTAGATTTCACACAAAAATAATAATAATAATAATAATAATAATTCAATTCTTAGAGACGCATAATACCATTCAAATAGTCTCTATGCGTGTGAAAGTAAAAATTATTATTATTATTATTAAGTCCATGCCTGGTTGACATACATGTATATGTGAAAGAGAGAGAAAGAGAGAGAGAGAAGAAGAGAGAGAGAGAGAAGAGAGAGAGAAGAGAGAGGAAGAGAGAGAGAAGGAGAGAGAGAGAGAGAGGAGACAGAGAGAGAGAGAGAGGGAGACAGAGAGAGAGAGAGAGAGGAGAGAGGAGACAGAGAGAGAGAGGAGAGAGAGAGAGAAAGAGAGGAGAGAGAGAGAGAGAGAGAGACAGAGAGAGACAGAGAGAAGAGAGAGAGAGAGGAGAGAGAGAGAGAGAGACACACACAGACAGACAGATGAGGAAGAGGGAGAGAATGAGAGAGAGAGAGAGAACAGAGACAGGGAGAAAGACAGACAGACAGACAGCGAGAGGCGGGGGAGGACGGGGAGTATAAACAAGTTAGAAATACATGTAGGAGATAGTGAGAGGGACTACGAGGAGAGAGATAGAATGGATAGAGGGAGTAGATGGGCAAGTGGAAATAAGAGAGAGCAAGAGGAAGAGGGGGTTATTTTCATTATAATTACATGTATTCTCTTCTTCTTCTTCTTTTTTTTTTTTTTGGGGGGGGGGGGCTTGTATAAGTGCATGAAAGTGAGGCAAAAATGTCAAGGGTAAGATAAGAAAGGTAACAACACATGTGTGGAAGAATGAGGATATATGATTTTCTATATATGATACATGTCCATGTATATATGAACGCTCCCAAGAGGATTCTTAAGTGCCCACTTCCATCTGACCCTGTCATCAATAGAAATGATGTAAACTAGCAGTGGGTCCATGATGTAAACATTCACTTCTGAAAACTGATGTAACACATGTATGGTAGCCACAAAACGCACATCGAAGAACAAAGTTACATATCAGTGGACTCGACGAATCAGTCCGCTCTGTACAGTCCGATTCATACTTCAACTTTAACACTACCATACTTTGTATAATAAATTTGTTGTGAAACTTTTCAAGCTGACGATGGCTTCGGTTTTCATGAGAAGCAGCCGGACAGGTAAGAACATTCGAGCTTTCCCTGCAAAAATCGAACGTTAAGTATGTTGAAATATTTATTGGTTTAAGAAAGCCCAAATTTGTTTGAAAATGCTACTATTTTATCTGCAATATGTCCTTTATAATCTCCCGACCAGTGACATCGTCGGCTGCGCGAATGCGCTACTGCATAAACCCCGCCGCACCCCGCCAATGCCTTGGCATCAGGCTGAGCTGAGCCATCTCTAGCCCGTAGATCATTTGCCTCGCCACTTGAGCTCAACGGCACCTGGTGCGGCAGTGGCTTGAACGTGAACATAGTTGAAATTAGACGATTTTTAAGTAGTTAAAGAAGCATAATATGTCAAAATTTATTTGAAACAACCTACATTATTTGCATGAAGATTTAATGTAAGTAGCGATTCAACATGGACTGGGAATGGGCATGAACATCACAGTGTGAAAGTGACCTTCACAGCCAAGTTCCCAAAACAGAGCAAGCTAGTAGATCTACAAAGTACAGACATTCTATTCTAATTTTGGATGTAGTCAGTCTAAGTGTTATAGGACTTACAGGTCTTGAACTGCATAAACTAGTTATTTGTTTATCCCTGCCTGAAACACAACTGAAGTTTGGAATGGTATCGAACTTAGTCTGAGACTCTGAGTTGAAGTTACACTATAGTGTAGACAGGAATACCCGTCTCATTCGGGGCATTTCTTTATTTTAATCGAAGTAACATTTTTGGACTTCCCCCCAATATAGATGGTATATGCACACCAAATTTTATGAATGTGCATTTATAGCACCAACCATTGTTAGCATCAATTACTCAAACTCCAGCACAATTAGACTTATAGTACTATAGCATGTTTTGATTTTCACAGATTCTATGTGACTTGTCTTTTTTTTTTTAATTTCACAAGTAAGTTTGATTTCTTTACAGCGGCTCGACAATTCATACGAGCATCAACATGTGCTCAGTACTCGTCTGGAAAGACGCCCAAAATAACTACACATTACACAGTTATCCCTCGGGAGAGTGATGACAGATGGAAGGGTAAGTTAGAGGATGTGATATTTTTCACAGTTTATATGACAGAATAATAATATTTTTTCATATTAAAAATTTTAAACAGTAGAATATATTTATTAACATGCCATCCCTAATTGATTAAATGCCTCTATGAGATATGATAATTACTGCGAGAGCAGTATGTGACAAATTATGCTCTTAAATTTTGAAAGTAATAGTGCAATCGTAAGTGTCCACATGCTTCAAACTGATAGTTTGAAAATTTGTCTTTTTACAAAAAAGGTATCATCAATGCCCGCACAATTATATTAGTGTAAATTATTTTAAAGTTTCGAACTACAAGTTTCTGTAACGTTTCAAAAATCAATCGTAATGAGAAAGATGTTAGAATTAGAAGCTTTTTACTTTTCCCGATTTGTAGATTTTCTGATAGGTACTCTCTATGTTGTGCTTGATAAATAAATCCCTTGCAGCCGCTCTCACAGGAAGCTATCTAATACCAGTATGGCAATTAACCCATATACTGTAGCCGTACCAGTGAAATAAAGTGGTGATTGGATGACTGCTCACTTACCAGGCAATTTCCCTTTTCCCTGTAGAAGTGGAGATGGAAAGATATGGAGATGAGGCTGATGTGGTGATTGTAGGAGGCGGACCAGCTGGTTTGTCTGCTGCCATCAGACTGAAGCAGCTCTGCCAGGAGAAAGGAACCGACCTCAGAGTGTGTGTAGTAGAGAAAGCTGCCGAGATAGGTGAGTAACTCTTGACAATGTAGGGATGTCATTATTGTTTAAAGGGCATATACTGTACTAGGAAGGCAAAAAAACCTTCAAAAGGTAATTGTTAGCAATCTTCTTGCTAATGGTCTTAAATTCATGCATTGTCCATTTTAGAAGCTTGCTGAAAGCTATTTACCCTGAAATGATCTACATATGGAATAATGAGTGATTAAACCAGAAATCCTCAACATGTTCGGGCCAAACATTTTGAGGATTTAATCATTGATAATTAATTACTCCAAATGTGGATCCTTTGAGGGCAAATAACTTTCAGCAAGCTTCTAAGATGGACAATACATGAATTTAAGACCATTGGCAAGAAGATTGCTAACAATTACCTTTTGAAGGCTTTTTTGCCTTCCCAGTACAGTATATGCCCTTTAAATGTTATTACAGAGTACACTTTGTCCTTAAATATTTTTGATACTGCCCCTTTGGTTTCATTCTCTGTATTCTCTGTATTGTTATAGGGAATAATCTTTCCCGTGGGCCACTGCGCAACCACATTCAGGATTGTTTGAAGTCATGTCCGCTTCTGGGGGCCGTTTCATAAAAAGTTGCTATGATAGCAACTCTTGCTGGAATGTCAGCTTTCATTGAAAGAGCCAATCAGGATGCAGAATTTTCACTGTCATCATAGTAGTTGACATTACAGCAAGAGTTGCTATCATAGCAACTTTTTATGAAATGGGCCCCTGGTCTTATGCGCTAGTATACAGACAAGAAGCAGACTTGGCTACTAACAAAATGCAAATGTTGCTGTGCTGTGCACCGTGCATATTAACAACTGTCCCCTATATGCAGTATGGAGTAATGTAATATCATATCAAGTTGTAACTCAAGTTTTCTAAAAAAACTATGCAGGTTACAAATTAAGCAAAAGTATAATGTTCATGACATTGTTTCTCTCTGTCATACGTTATTCCTTGTTTATTTTTTCCTCTTCATGTCTCCCTTTCTTCATTTTCTCTTCATTCACTTCTCCTTATCTTTTTGCTTTTCCTCCTTCCTTTCTTATTTTCTTCCATTTGTTCCTTATTCTTTCTTTTACTTCCTACCTTCTCTTCACACAGTTGCTCTTTCACTCTTTCATTCATTAAAGGTGCATTAAGCCTCCATGTGCCAGACAAGTTGGTTATCTATGGGAGTTGTGTGCATTACTTGTGCAAAAATGCCTCAGTGGTGCATAAAATGTTCATTCTTTCGTCCCTTCATTTTTTTATTTCTCCTTTTTGCTACCCTCTTCAGTCTTGTGTTCTTTCGCCCATTCATGTCAAAGGTACCGAATTCTCTGCATGAAAATTGGCATCAATGACTTCCAGATTCAGTGAAGTTTAATCAGTTATTGTAATATTTTCATTTCGTTTGGTTGTTTTTGAGCCTCTTATCCATGTTAATTAGGCTGAAAGCTTTCTAATGATGTAAAGATCTCAATTTTTGTGATCGTGCTCTTATGTCTACTTTAATGATAAAAAGTTCATTCATTTGGCCCTTCATTTTTTTTATATCACCTTATTCCTACCCTCTTCACAGTCTTCTGTTCTTTCTTTCATTCATTCGTTAAAGATGCATTCAATCATTATTTTCTCTCTCATGTTTGCAGGAGGTCACACCCTGTCTGGTGCCTGTTTGGAACCTCACGCCTTGCAAGAACTCATCCCAGACTGGGAGGAGAGAGGAGCGCCGCTCAAGACCAAAGTCACAGAAGACAAATTCAACTTTCTCACAGAAAAATCTCGCATTCCCATTCCAGTGCTTCCAGGTATTATTGCAGTTTCTTTTCCAAACCTGCTGTAGTGAAGTCTCATTGTGAGAGCTTACTGCTGTGTTTGTACTTCTATCATTTATTTGGGCTCATGAAATACACATTGCTATCAATCATGACAAAAAAAGATGCACAAGAACTTAATGGTACATACATGCACATTTACAAGAATAAGAAAAAAGTATCGATAACCTCCAGTGTGTGGGCATTTGTTCACAAAAGTTAGATACACAAGAAAGTGCCAGTGTCCAGGCATCCAGACCCACTAACATGAAAATTGATAGTAATGTAACTTTACTCCATTAAGAAACTTTTAAGATAGGCTTGAAATGCAAGATGAAGAGATCAAGAGTGAGAAAGTTTGATATTGCATAAAGGTATATGAGGAAGTGATGTGTAGTAGGGTATAATTTTGATTTCAACTAGTGATTTCTTCCATTTTGAATGTGAGATATTTTGTTTTATCTTAAAAACTTTTTTTTTAAATACTTATTCAATGAGGTAATTAGGCTGTTGTCTAAACAGAATGTGATAATTATAAAAAACAAGATTCATAGGATTCCTTTTTACACATGGTCCAATGGAGATAAAAGTAAGTATATTAACTTCTGTATAAATATTAAAACTTAAGAAATGTATCATGCAGTGAGTTAACATTAGAGGCACATCATTTTTCTTTATATCACACAAAGTGTGCTTGGCATCCTTGAGCAAAAAATCAGAACATGAACAATTTCACATTGGGTGAATGTGAGGCATTGTCTTTGTAACTCTCCATTTACTTCATCTTGTATACTTGATAGTACATGCACAGGTATGAACTAATATTGTGTCAAGTCAGCATTTTCTTTTTGCTAGAGTTGCACATAGGGAAGTAACCCTGGTCTGTCAATATTTACACAAATAGCCCCCCCCCCCCCACACACACACATACACACCCTCATCCAAGTGCTATAGTATGAAGCTGGTTTCCTGTACAAAGTCCATGCTGTTTGCCCCAATTTGGTTCAGAGCAAATACAATTACTCTTTGGATAAAGAAAACTGACAGTAAATTCCTGAATGTATGTTTACATAAAGGTCAATTTAAGTTTACCACAAGCTTGTGAACCAGTCGTTGAAAGAAACGAATATGAAGTGTTCAGTATGGCTTATTCATTTGCTTTCCAATTTTTTCTGTCAGTCTGCCTCTCATTTGATTTTGTCTTTCTCTTCTAATGTTGAGTACTGATTAATGGTTAATTATGGACTCTTGAAGAAATGTAACTGAATTTAACTAGTTTAGATTTAACACATTTAATGGCCTACTACTGGTATATGATTTGTATGCTGTCACTCTACTGCTGTTTTTGTCCGAATATGGCATGATCTTTAAATCGGAAATGTAAGCTTTGCCTTTCTAAAAAAAAAAGAAGGAAAATTATATCTCAATCTGTATTGGAAGTTATTCCCAATATTTCAAAGAATAAATTGTTAAGATTATGTGTTGATTTGACTTACAGTTTTGTAACAATGGAACTGGAATGTAGCATTGTAAATAGTATCTCATGAATGTGGGGTAAAATTGTGAAAACATGTTTTCACCAAATACTGCACTTTGTGTTATTCCTACAGGAACATAAACAAGTTCAAATTGAATTCACTGTGCTTTTCTATGGCATATCATCAGCTTTTGAATAGCATTTGATTGTATTTGATATCCTTGTATCTTTCTGCATCAAGAAAGTATTGAATGGTACTTCCATGATTTCCTATTAAATCCATTGTGATCGTTGACATAGTCACTTCGAGACCCAAAATATCATAAAATTTTATCAAACCACTTAAATATGTCCAATAGTTTGGCTAGTTACCACCATTCTAAATAGCTAAATACGTTTCTACATGTTGATTTTGTACAGATGTACTTTTCTAGCATTGCTGCTACAAAATGTACAATGAACATCTTTGTTGGTGTTAAATATATTAAGATGCCTGTTCACTATTATGTTCCATCATCATTTAAGTATTATACTTGTCCATTTATACCAATAGGTCTACCTATGAACAACCATGGCAACTACATTGTCAGGTTGGGGAACTTTGTTCGCTGGCTGGGAGAGCAGGCAGAGGAGCTAGGAGTAGAGATATACCCAGGCTACCCAGCAAGTGAGGTGAGTTGAAAACCTTCACTGCTTCACCCTCATTGTAACGCAACAGTGCATTATAAGTGATACAAACAAAGCACATAGAGCAACAGATAATCTGTTTTATATTATGCATATTTGTGTCATTAATCCATCAATTCAATTCAAGTGTATAAGAATGCTATGACATAACTGCCAATCCTTCTGTTAATGTTGACAGTTGCTATTCCATGAGGATGGTAGTTTGAAGGGCATAGCCACCAGTGATGTAGGCGTGGCCAAGGATGGCTCTCCAAAGGTAAGATGACACTCCCTCATACCCCCACCTTTCCCTTTTCCACCACTAAATATCTACTGATTTAAAAAATTCAACCAATTCATTCCCATAGTGTATGCAGTCCTATTGTAATAAATATGTGAGAAACTTCCTTTGACCGTTTTATTAAGAGAAGTGCTTTAAGATATTTTTATAGCTTTTAATACTAAAAATCATGAAGACGTTTAATACAACATGTTGATGTACAGTTGTGTAATCACAAATATGATAGATGTGATTGCTGTGACTGTCAATCACAGATTGTAGCATACATTTGTGAGGTGTATCTGTAGACCATCTGTAGAATGTGGAAATGATCAACATATGATATTTTGTGTATATCTGTAGTAGACAGATTGATAATGTTGAGATTATGGTAGACGTTGCAATGCCTTTCCTGCTTGCATCCTACATTAGAGAGGTCTATGGAGTAACGTTGTAGGCTTAACCCTAATACTCCCGGGGGGGGGGGGGGGGGGGCATTGTGGCGCCCCCCCCCCCCTCCCCGTCAAAGTTTTGTTGGTACTTCCTAACGCCTCAATATTTCGAAACAAAATTTCTTGACTTTTTTCTCTGATCCTTCCCGCACATTTTGATACCAAATTTATGGCGATCGGACCTACCGTGCGGGTGTCAGATTACGTTTACCGAACACATGTCACTGAAATTTCGCTATTTCTCTATATGACTGTGTATACCCCTATGGATAAAATCAGGAGCTTTTCCAATTTATGTAAATATTTTTCTAATAAGTGTTATCATTGTTTCAAATGTTTTTGAGCAATATAAAATGAAATGAGGTTGTAATTTTGTCAAATAGCAAAAGACGCTTGACGAAAAACAAAGAAATACATAAGAAAATTGAAAAACAATAAAATACATAAGAAATAATTACCACAACCTATCTTTTTCTTTCAAGAATTGATGAGGGAGGTATGAAAGACATTTGTACCAAAAATTGCTATTCCTGAGGCTTTATTTAGTGAGAAATACCAAAATCTATGATTTCTCGCATAAATTAGCATAAATTAATTAGTTAAAAAAAAATAAAAGGACTTTCGTAAATTTAGCTACCGGTATACAACTTTGTAGATTACATAATTCTTTACCCTTGTGCAAAATTTTGAGGCAATCGGGCAACCCATGGCTGAGATCTCAGGGGGGGGGGGGGGGGGGGGGCCCGGTAATAACAAGCTTTGAAATACCCCGGGAGTATTAGGGTTAAGGGAATGAATGATATTTAATAAAGGAATATTATTGTAAAATTATGGCTGTAAATACATTTGGTGATATTATAAACCTTAAATAAATTGTGGAATTATAGTTATATGTATGTTAAATACAGGTGTCAGAAATTGATGAATTTGTACTATTGACTTCACACTCAGAAGTACAAATCATTACAGGAAAAAAATATACATGGGGGCTCTGGGCAATTTTGCCCCTGAAATGCTTAAAAGAGCCCCCCAAATTCCCATAGATGCAATGTGAAAATGTAGCTAAATGGCCAATGTACTCAAATCGTAGCCCCCCCCCCCCCCCCAAAAAAAAAAAAAAAAAAAAAAAATAAATAAAATATATATATATTTTTTCCCCCTGAATCATTATGCTCCCATATTTCAGCCTACCTTTGAGAGAGGAATGGAACTCCACGCCAAGGTGACCATCTTTGGGGAGGGGTGTCACGGACATCTTGCCAAGCAGCTCTACAATAAGTACAACCTGCGTGAGGGCTGTCAGCCACAGACGTATGCTATCGGGCTGAAAGAGGTGAGTTTGTCTACTGTATGAGCTCATACTTTTGTGAGGGTTTTGTTTTTGTGACTATTGCAAATCTCTGTAGGTTCCCTAATTTGGCAAAACACAAAAATATCAAATGCATTTCGGAGGTAAGGGGGGAGTTCGTTAAATGTATGAGCTGTTACTTTCGTTAGGGTTTTATTTTTCTGACTATTGCAAATCATGGTAGAGTCCCTATTTTGGCAGCACACAAAAATACATTTGAGGCGTAAAAATATTAACTACATTATTTTCACTGCGCTCACGCATTGATATAGCATTGTAACACAGGGCAGTGAATGCATGTTTTTTTCCCAGCCTTGTTGCATGTGTATACTAGTGCAATAAGTAGTGTATGTAGGTATTTATGTATGCAAATAAAGTGGTTAGCTTTGTGCTAGCTTGACAGAAACACAAATTAATTATGTATGTGAACAGTAATATCTCAAGGAAATAAAACTTTTGATTCAATGTTTTGATAAAGAGTGCACTAAAATCATTCATTACTATACACTTCATAGTGAAGCAAAGTAATTCAATTTAGATTAGGACGTGTGGGAAATTGAAGCACATATGCTTTCTTTAAACATTTTCAGCATTTTGCCCATTTTAAGATTTTGTTTTCATTTCACATTTATTTGACATTTAAGAATCATTGCAAAGTTGAAACATATCACTTAACAACAAAAATGGGTTCATCATGTGAAACAATTTTCTTTACTCTTTTTTTTGTTTAATGCATCTTTTGCAATATTTAAGACTTAATTTTACTAGTTATATCCCACAAGAACATAAATATTTTGTATCACTATCATCCTCCTTTCCTGACATTCCTGACACCATATGGAAAGTGTTCATATAAGATTAATATCTTTTGTTTTTCTAGTTGTGGGAGGTAGACCCCAGCAAACATCATCCAGGTCGGGTGGAACACAGCATTGGATGGCCACTGGTAAGTAGCAAACTGGACACTTACCTGTTTGATATGTTCACTTGACATAGATTACCTGTTGCTAAAAATGATAATAGAATGCTTTAAAGAGAACTTTTAAAAAATCAAAGTATGTGACAATTATTTCTTTATTTTTCAATTAAATGGAGTCACTTGTACTTCTCAGCAACTGTATTCT
Source organism: Arbacia lixula (assembly GCA_963669155.1). NCBI lineage: Eukaryota > Metazoa > Echinodermata > Echinoidea > Arbacioida > Arbaciidae > Arbacia > Arbacia lixula. Next base: position 9,815,517 of record OZ022582.1, on the reverse strand, counting down.
TTTACTATTTTTTAAAACTTATTTATTTATTTATTATTATTTTTTTTTTTCATTTTTAGGAAATTAGGCATTGCAAATTCAGTAAGCCTGTTATGTGATTGTTTATTTTCCCCTCTCTCTCTTTAAATGGTTCCATGCTCAAACCTTATCTTCCTCATCTAATAATTTATGTTTTTGAGAAACAAAACTCAACTGAACTGATATTTAAATATATAACTGCAATAATATCACTTGATTTTGGGCACTGATGTTTGTTGTGTGTGTGTGTTTTATGTTTATTTAGGTATTCTGATGTAAGTATGGGTTATTCTTGTTTCCATTTGTATTGTAAACTACAGAACTTCATGATCAAATTTATCACACTTTTTAAGCTACTGGCTTTTTGATGATACCACAAATTCATTGTATTTTTCATTATCATATGATGAATGAAGAATTGATTTGAATTGATGTTGATTGGCTCTGTCTGTGACGTCCACCTCACTCCTCCGGTCCCCCCCCCCCTCTCTCCAGGACAAGAACACTTACGGTGGCTCCTTTATCTACCATCTGGACGAGGGCAGCCCGCTGGTTGCTGCGGGCTTTGTGGTTGGTCTGGACTACAAGAACCCCTACCTCAGTCCCTTCAGAGAGTTCCAAAGATTCAAGCATCACCCCGTGGTCAGGGGCACATTCGAAGGGGGCAAGAGGATAGCATACGGTGCCCGGGCTCTGAACGAGGGCGGCTTGCAGGTAAGATTTTGTGATGTGCCCCTTCGGCCCTGTAATTTTATAATATCCTTAGTAATCATTGTCTTGTGATTGTGGAAGGTATATAAGCCCCTAAAAAAATGGGTTTAATTGGGCGATTATATCTCTAAAGCCCCGTTCATATACCATATACCGCTATTATTACCGATGTACATCGGTAAGCAAGTTTCCAGCGAGCCGCAAAAGCACCGTTCATATACACCCCAAAAGCCGTAATGTTGCAGTGTTTTGGACAGCTGGACTCTCTCCAAACCAATGGTGACATGCTCCGCTCAGCCATACGAGCGGTAAGATTAGCGACCAACATGCCAGAGCGCGATGCTAAAGGCGCAACATTTACGCCTATTTTGCGGACGCAGTTTATAAGATTCGCTTACCGCAATATTGCGGTATTATTACTAGGTCTTGATCAACGAAAAAGCCGCAAAAAAGGAGGAAGCAAATACCGCATTATTTGAGCGATTCCCGTTCATATACGCAGCTATCGGTAATGCATCGGCAAAATTGCCGCAAATGTTGCGCCTTTTTCGCGGATAGGCGGTGTATATGAACGGGGTTTAAGTGACAGAGTTTTCTCTTTTTTTTTGTCAATTAGAAAAACGGTTTACAGGATTTGCAGGATGGATATTTACGTTCAAATGATGGAGTATGCTATCCTTGCTGCTGGGTGTTTGTCTTAAATGTCTGTTTTCTTATTGCTATCCTGGTTATCATCAGTACATCAGTTTCCTTTCCATAGCAATGACATCCTTGTTATGAATATGTAGTCATGGAATGTGTTATCAAAATGAGGGAAAGATCTACATTGAAAGCCTGGAAACATACTGTTCTCTTTGATTGAAGTTATTGTATTTCTAGGAGGTCATTCCAAAATGACAACTTTGGTAGACTCTGAATTTGATATCTCAAGTTTGATCACGTACATTACAAACTGTGACCCTAACCCTACGTTATTGTGCCCCGAGTACTCTATTTGTTATAATTGAAAACTGTCCATTTCCTCCTTACAATGAGACCTAGTTTAATATCTGTCCTTTTTTTATTAAACAAAAATTGTCTTTCATGACTATTAACCCTTAGCTTACAGGTACAGAGTGGTCCCTGTCTTAAATATATAGGAATGTCATAATCTAGGAGTCAGTGGGTTAAGTTATCCCTGCTCTATTCTCCTCTCCTCTTCCCCAGTCCGTCCCTAAGCTGACGTTCCCTGGCGGTGTGCTGGTGGGCTGCAGCCCTGGCTTCATGAACGTCCCCAAGATCAAAGGCACCCACAATGCCATGAAGAGCGGCATGATCGCTGCAGAGGCCATCTACGACCGACTCACACAGGAGGAGGCCTCCTCAGAGACGACAGGTGAGGGCGCCGTCTTGGTGTTTTTTTTGTGGCATTTTACCCTGCATTTTACCAATGGCTTCTCTTTGAGATTCATGTGTTGTATTAATGGTGGTATTAATAGCGGCACGCCAATTGTAAACAATGACCCTCAGGGTCTGAAGTTTATTGGAACTATAAAACGTGATCAATAACAAGTGACCTATGAAATATGGCATTAAAGGAATAGGAAATTATCTTGGGAGAACTGTTCTGCTATGAGAAGATTGTGAGAGTACAATGGTGGTCTCTAAATCTCTTTATTAGCAATTACCCACCTCTCTCTCACCAAATACATCTCTTTCTACCTTCATCTCTCTCCATTCCTCTCTCCCTTCCTTCATCTCTCTCTTTTCTCCTCCTCCCATCTCTCTCTCATTCTCCTCCCCCCCCCCCCACATCTTTGTCTCTCTTTTCACCATGCTGTGTTTACTAACTCTACCAAACGATCAATTCCATAAGTCATATTTCTCTTCATCCTCCCAGGTATCAATGTGACGGAGTACGAGGACCGACTGAGAAGCAGTTGGGTGTGGAAGGAGTTGGTGGCAGTCAGAAACATCCGCCCCTCTTTCAACACATCTCTGGGTCTATACGGCGGGGTGCTGTACACTGGTTTGTTCTACTTCATCTGCAGGGGCAAAGAGCCCTGGACTCTTTCTCATCATGGTATGTTAATTTTGAATTAAAAATTATTTTATTGCTTGAGGAATCGCTGGTGTGACCAACTTTTTACAACTAATCAGTTGATGTGTTTTTGAGATTGAAAAAAAGGAAAAGGACTTCACATATCACAATCACTACCTAGGAAGAGCAGAGAAGCTAGTAAAAAAAACATAGCAGCTCGGCATGAAACTGCTGGTATGCTGAAATTGGAGAGATTAATGGTTGATTAGAAGTGCTGGTTATCCTCTGCAAATAAGCATTATATTCTCTTGATACCTTGCAGTCTTTAGGGATATGATATTAAGCAAATAATCAACGTCGGTGAAGGTAATGGGACGAACTATCACTTCCGAGGCGATCTGGATGTAGCTATCTTTCCGAAGCTTTTAGCTGAGGAAAGATAGCGTATACATTCAGATCGCCGAGGAAGTGATAGTTCGTCTCATTGCCTGAAACCAAAAGTTGATTATTTGCTTTATATTCCACATCTGATACCAACAATCTATGCAAAAAATGACAATTTAGCGTACAAAAGCGGCTACGTGATCGCACTTTTTGGTTTCTTCGGCCTTGGCACTACTGCGCATGCTTTCTACCTGTGACAAAATTTGTTGCAGTACGCGATACATTTCTTTCCAGCTGCATTCATGAGCTTCAGCGGAAAATCATGGATTGCCCTAGGGGACCTCTCGCGGTGTTGCGGCAGCGGCGCAACTGGAATTTCCGTTGATTTGCCAAAGCCGCAGGAAATTAGAGCTCAGAGCAATATCTGAAACCAACTATCGACACAAGAAAATGACAATTTGACGTACAAAAGCGTTCGAGAATCTAACGTTAGGCCTATCGTTGAATCTAACTTTTAGACCATATTCTGGTTATTGGAGGGGGAGGCTATACGAACAACATTGCGGTACGGATGAATTCACCTGAATCATGATGCTGATCATGCATGCAAATGCCGTGAAGAGACGTCAATCATAGTTCTCAAGTTCACAAGAAAAACAATTCCGCACAGGCTTAGCATTCTAGGCTAACATTGCTAGGCCTGGTCTAACGTTTACTCTAACGCTAGTAACGTTAGTTGTAAATGTTCACAACGCAGTTATTAAACTGAAACGTCGCATTTCTGTTCTTGTTCTGAACTTGGACGTTTCTATTCTCAACAGAAGCACCGTATCCTACAATGTCTATGTCCCGCAAATTCAAAAAATATTTCTGCAAACCATAATTGTTTTACTGTACGACTCACCACTAGAATTTTCCAAGCAGTTGATCCATGCAATGCCATGGCAATGATTTCAAGTCGATGTCCGCTAGCTGGTCAAACTCGACGTCCCCTAGTGCTGCGCAAAACTCCTGAAATATTCGAAGGCTAAACTTCAATTGTCTCTTTGTATTTTCACTTTCACTTTCTTGCAGCAAATGTCCCAGTTCAGTGTCGTTGAGTAGTTCAAATATAATTCCATTGGCATGGGCTATTTTGATTGAAACGCGACTATGTCTGTGGCAAACACGAACTGTACATAGGCTATGTTCGTACGTGTGCGTGTACATACGCAGTACCCGCGCCAGGCGTAGCGCGGTATTTACAACCACGAACACAAATTTTTAATTATCGCGCGCCGCGGCGTCGTCTGCTTCGAGCTAAAACTGATATTCCGAGTGTAACGCACTGTTATTTCGCGCGTACTCAAAATATTAATTACGCATTAGGACTGTGAGGATTGAAGAGATCAGAGAAACCAAAAAGTACTATCACCTAGAGTGTAACGAACTTTTATTCTCAGGTGATCTGATAGGAAAAACTACGCCTCATCACGTGATCAACTCTTGACCAATCATATAGCAACATTCTTAGTATGTGGAATATAATGTCTTTTATAACTCACGTTGACAAACCCTTACATTACCAGGCCTTGAAAACCACATTGGTTTAATGTTTATTTTTTCGTGAGTGATAATGAGTGAGTTAACAGTTACCCAATTGCTGTACCCTTCAGGCAAAGACGCAGACTCTCTCAAGCCAGCAGCAGAGTGCACGCCCATCGAGTACCCGAAGCCCGACAATGAAATCAGCTTCGACCTCCTGAGCTCTGTCGCCCTCTCAGGCACGAATCATGAAGGTGACCAGCCCGCTCATCTGACCCTCATGGATGACTCTGTGCCGGTCAACAGGAATCTGGCCGTCTATGATGGGCCGGAGCAGAGGTTCTGTCCAGCTGGTAAGTGACCGTTTAAATCCCATTGTTGTTGTAAAAGTTGATAGTCAATTTCAGTGTTTGGCAATGATGCAGTTTTTTTGTTCATTTTTTCCGAACTGGAACTTTGCTTGAACCAGTATTGATTCTGAAACAGGTTTTAGTTTTAGCTTTGGCTAAAATTATGATTGATCTGTCATGGAATACAAATTTTGCGGTTCCCCCAACATGACATTCAAGTAAAACTCCCTCTTTCTCCATCCCCTTTTCTTTGACTCTCTTCCTCTCCCCTCCCACCTTCCTCACTTCCCCCCTGCCCCCTATTTCTCTCCCCTCTCTTTCTCTCTTTCCCCTTCTCCCTCCCTCCCTCCCTCTCTCTTCCCCTTTCCCCTTATTTTTGCTCTCCCCCTCTTTCTCTCTTCCCTTTTCTCCTTCTTTCTTTTCCCCCTTCCTCTTTCTCTCTTCCCTCTTCTCCTTCTTTCTCTTCCCTCTTCTCCTTCTTTCTCTTCCCTCTTCTCCTTCTTTCTCTTCCCCCTTCCTCTTCCTCTCTTCCCTCTTCTCTTTCTTTCTCTTTCCCCTTCCTCTTTCTCTCTTCCCCTTTCTCCTTCTTTCTCTTCCCACTTCCTCTTTCTTTCTTCCCCTTCTCCCTCTTTCTCCTCCTTCCCCTTCACAGGTGTGTACGAGTACGTCCCGACCGAGGACGGCGAAGCCATGCGGCTGCAGATCAATGCCCAGAACTGTGTACACTGCAAGACCTGTGACATCAAGGACCCCAGCCAGAACATCAACTGGGTGGTGCCAGAGGCTGGGGGAGGCCCTGCCTACAACGGCATGTGATGACGACGACGCCCCGGCCCCGCCCACTTTTACTCGTCCCATGCCTGTGGCATTGTGTAATGCTCTCTTCTGTGCTAAAAATGCCCCCAAATCATCCTTACTGTGGACTATGTGACTTTAAGGATTTCCTACAATATCATTTACTTGTTGAAGAATTGATCAGAAAACATCCTGCGTGATCAACATTCTTCTTCTTGTGTGTGAACTTGTGTTACCATATTTAAAAACTTTGTGACATCATCATTTTGTGCTCTTTTACAGATTTGTGATGATGATCCAGCATTAAATGTCTTATACGGAAGCCTAAATATGACATCTTGATTGTGTTTGTGGAAGATGAATTCAAGAGTTTTATGCACAAACACACAGTAGAAGGCAACAACTACGAGACCATGAATTCTGATTATGATATTGAGTTTCTACAGGGTATGTTGCATCCCTGAGTAGGAGACAAATTTTACCTATTGAGGATGCAGTGCTCTTTCACTGCACATTTACAGTCAATCTTGCATCTAGGTAAAGTTCAGTCAGTGAATTTAGTGAGGGATGTAGCTCATCTCTTGGTAGATTTTCAAATATTAGCAGTGTAAATTGCAGCAGAAATTACACTGTGATTATACCAACCATATGTCATTTTATGGAGATTCTTTCATGTAACAACTTGGTAGATACGAGTTCTATAGAATGGAATGGAAGAAGTTGATTAGAAAGCCCTTGGCCCTGTCTGAAAAAGAATTGCGATTGATCGCAGCTCGACTTGGAATAGATGTAAATGATACTTCTGTACATTATGGACAGGGGTTTTGACTTGCGATAAACTCAGGTCAATCGTAACTTATTATAAAATAGGGCCCAGGAACCAGATATGGGCTTAACACTACTACCCATTACATTTTATTATTCTTCAATGTTCTAGTTGGATGAATTAACAATAGAGGGAAGGTTTAGCAGTGGTTAGCGCAAGATTTATTTTCAGAGCTTGCTACCATGCTGTTAAACTCTTTATCTGGGAACCTATCATGAGGAAGGATATTATACAAATATTGACTGCTATGAGGGGCACAGTTAAAATTATAAGCCCAAGATGATGTCAAAACCATGTCTATGCCCGAAGCGAAGCTTCGGGCATAGTCATGGTTTTGACATCACCGAGGGCCTATGATTTTAACTGTGCCCCGAATATTAAGCAGTCAATATTTGTTTTATAAACCGAATGTATAGATTCTTCTCATCGATTGGTTAAAAGATTTCCTGAACTGACAAGGCCTACAAGATAGCATGTAATAGGCATGTAAATCAACACTCATTGCGCGTACAGGGATTGCGCACACACGAGCGATATCGCGCGGTGTTGAGGTTGTCTTATTATTTTCCGGGCACAGTCGATTGCCATGCCCCGGGCACAGTTAATTTTGACGTCATCTTGTTAAAAACGGGGGCACAGCTATTTCGATGACTCTACTTTTAACCAATCAGATGAGAGGAATCTATGTATGAGGTATATAATACTTGATATTTCAGATAACCCACATAAGGGTCCTTAACCCTTTCAATACCGTGCCTCAATAATCCCATTGGCTCACTACCGGTACACATCTTCTACTGAGAGTGGTTCAGGCCAAATCCAAACCCTGTTTGTGAACCGATACCAATGCAGACGGTTTACATGTTTGAGATCTTCTATGCAATGAGGCTTCATGTATTGATGGTGTTGATCGCTAATAAACTTTTCAACAAGGTGTCAACAGCAATTGAGCAGCGAGGAATGGGCATGTGCGGAAAATGGTGTTGTGGTTATGGTTAATTTTTAAATATTGCATGTGTTGAAGACGTCTATGATCATATACATGTATGCATGCCGAGGGGTACTTCCACATTGCTTTACAAGTATTTTAACGAACATTTGATTGTAGCGTACTAACTGATGTGAGGTCGGCTACAATTCTCAAAGCGTCAAAAGTCATTGTTTTGGGGGGCAGGATGGTTTGCATGATCATATAGCATTCTGCGAAAAGGCCTAGGCGATTTCACATTAAACAGCTCCAACAAAAATGTTGTATGTATGTACATAGCAGTCAAAGAATATGTTGGAACTCTTAGAAGATTTAAGAAAACATATATTTCTTATATTTTTGGTGCATATTGTGCTCGTATTTTGTTTCTTTGTTGAGCTGAAATCTAGGAACCTGGCACTGTTTACATATAATCATATTGTAGCATTGTCAAATGGACTTGTTTATTTTTCACTCTTAGGAAATTGTTGTTCTTGATTCGTCTCGTCACGCACAAAGACTAGAGTGTATTTCATGTACAGAATTGATTCAGGGAATATTTGGTCGCATCAACGACTGTTGGAAATATAGTTGTGTAAAATTACAGGGGGAGAGAATCTGGAAAATGTACATGTATGTGTTGTGCACTTTATTCACGATTTCATGTATTGAGATTGTAAACAGTACACATGTATCATATGATGAAGAGAATATGTTGTGGCAATAAATATTAAAATTTATGACTTAGAGGCATAGATCTTGTGTAGTTTATGTGGAGTCTTAGTGATGAATTTCAGGACATGTATACAGTGAGGAGTGGTCACAATTATGAATACACATTTTCAATTATGGTAAATTGGTAACTATTGATGCGCCTTTCACTCTTTTATTTTTTTTTCTTCAGTAAATGCAACAAAATTATTTAGCACACTTCTTCTCTTCACTCATTCAGGGATCATTATTGATCCTAAATCAACATACAGTATACGTAATTCACAACTCGGCTACAAATCACGCACATGCATTAAGTCTCTCTACCTCTATCTCTCTCTCACCCTGTTTTACTCTCCCAATACACAGGGAGGATGATTGGGGAGGTGCAATGTAAGTGGTGGTGAATAACTTGAAAAAACTTCTTTCCTTCTCGTTTCCCCAATAATCATGTTATGCCTACTTCATGCATCTAGTGCCTATAGCCTGCAATAATCTTGATGAACATGATTTCTGTTTTGTAAGTTTATCACCATCATCATCCTTCAAGCTTAGAAACTGGCTTTGGGTAGGAGGGAGGGTCATATTCATGAAAGCATATTAGCCTATTTAGTTGTCAGTTTAATGTGTGCAGCTGAATGCTCTTGAGCAACCAACTAGGCCAAGGAAAGTTTCATGAATATGGCACGAGGGGGGCATTTCAACAAAGGACTTGTCTTATATTTTATCCGACAAGTTTGCTCTCGGCCAATAAGATGCAAGCATTTCAGTAGCTTATAACAGTTTGTCGGATAAAACGTCCGACAAGTCCTTTGATGAAATGCCCCCCTCCTCTCCATCTTCCATACACTTCCCCGATAGGTTTTCATCCTTGTATCACCACTGTTGCTCCTCACAACAATCAAATTATGATTTATACTCCCATTACAATTACACTTAAAGTCACACACATACACTTCAACTCAAATATCCGTCTTCCTTTCAAATCCCATAACATCTCTTAATCCGGCGAGTGCCAACTATATCCAAGGCAACTTACATTAGATTTTTCCTATAAGATTTTACAGTACACCATGTGGTAGTCTTTAAGAGGGACTGTTGGCTGTTTAGAGCTGCTCAGAAAAGGTGAGAAAAAAACATTTAGTAGAGAGGGTGAGAGTAGAGCATTCTTTATGAGAAGTTAGCTCTGAAAAGAGTTGTTAGCTCAACGTTTTGATCTGGGTGACATATCATTGTGAGGAGTGGAAGAAGTAAGCAAAACTAAAGTGATCGTCCTGCGGATGTATTCTTTCCTGTTCTTTACACACCGGGCACCCGTAACATAAAGGTTTGCGATCAATCGCAAAAGGGCAATGGCCAATCAACATCAATGTTTCATGCGCAAGACTGGCCAGTAACCAATCAGAATTCGTCCTTCAAATTTGCGATTGATCGCAAGCCTCTATGTTACGGGGCCCAGATCAACTTTTCACTCAACATACACGACACTTGGTAATGAAGAAAGACAGCACACTGGTGTGATACGAGCGAGTCCTGTACAATTTATTGACCGACTGTAGGCATCTGTCTCCCTCTAGTGGGGATTTATGCGATGAACTCATACGGGATGGGTTCGATCAGCTGGGGAGCGTTATTCTTGGTGCTCACAAAGTGGGACGTCCTGGGCTGCACGGGCTGTAGTATAGGAAAGAGAGAGGAGAGATGAAGAGAGAGACAAAATTAGACAAAATGCACCGTAATCTACCGAATACAGTCAAAAGATACCATGACCACATATCTGTAAATACCACTTCACTTTACTTCTTTCAGCACATTTTGTATGTAATTGCAGCTATCTAATTAACAACCTGTCCCTAAACTTGTTCATTTTAGTTGGCCTTTATGGGCATACATGTATACGTAAAATTACATACATGTACTTGAAACACCCCACCTATGTCGGGCAAAGATCATAACTTTTGCGTGTTTTTCACTGAAGAAACCAACAGAATATTACCCTGGAATTTGAGAGATTTTTGTAGGAAAATTGTTCTGACTCAAGTACAAATTTTCATCTTGGATATTCTTGAGTTAGACCCATCCCATCCCACGGTCTAATGCTTATAAGAGCTTTTAGCTTCAGTAAGACATTGTTTGGTGGCAATGTTGGTAGTCTCTATGGCAAAGAGCAAATACGACTACAACAAAGATCATAACATCTACCTTTCAGTGTAGTCTTCATATGACATAAAGCGAAATATTTCAAGTTCCCAAGGGCATAAAAGTAACTGTTCACACAGAAAAAAGGACCGAGATTGGGGTGCAGAATTTGAGATAAACTATGTTGATGACTATATGCTAGTAAGTGACCAATGTGTTACCATATGGTAACCAAGAGCACTCATTATTCCAAGGATTTCTGTGGATCATGGCTGTTCAGTAAGAAGAGACATGCCAAACAATAGGTCTTGATATGCCAGTTCAGCACATCTGCATTACAACACACCACACGGCTGTGCACTATTATCAATTTGCGCAGCTGTTACACACCTGCCATTCAGTGCCCGGAAGTTACCACGAGGGTGCCCAGTATCTGTTGGTTGCACTCACCTGTCTCTTGAGGTTGTAGAATTCACCCTTCTCCTTGGCCTGCTTCTTCAGGATGTCGTTGGTTCTCCTCCTCTCCAGGAATCCTTGGCGGCTCTTGGATGCCTTGATGTGCTCGATGCGCACATTGATCTTCTTGGGGAGCACTCGGTTCCTGGATGGTAGACAAAAGTTCATTGACAGTCAAGCTCATGAAACTGAATCGCCACTTTATGTAGCACTTACACCTTCTTTCAGCTGAACAAGGTGGTTCGCGAACCACAAGTCTCGCCTGATTTCACAATCGATAAACAGTGCTAAGGTGTTTTTTCAAATATTTAAAATGGTGCCGAGATGACCTTTGACCTCATCATCCTCATCAACACACGTGTTATTACCCAAGGATCATTTGTGCAAAGTGGGATCACAATTGATGCAGAAATAAAGACATGAGAGCAAGTCAAATGAAAACTTTGAGAAAAATGATGCACACGGCCTCATATCATTTTATTACCCAAGGATCATTTGTACTAAGTTTGATCACAATTGATGCAGAAATAAACAAATGAGAGCAAGTTAAACAAAAACTTAAATCATTTTTGTAATGACATGGCCTCATATTATTTGACCTCTTGACCCCATCATCCTAATGGCGACACATGTGGTATTACCCAAGGATCATTTGTACCAAGTTTGGTCACAATTGATGCAGAAATAAAAAATATGAGAGTTTAACAAAAACATTTTTGTAACAGACCAACAGACTAACAAACTAACAGGAAAAGTGATTACTAGTTTTCTGCCGAACTTTGTTGAGGCGATACAAAAAGCTACAGTGAATGTTTTTTATGCAACTTTTTAATTGAGTGAATTTGTTGAAACATGTCTCAAATATAATCATAGCTTATAATACTGAATAATAAAAAAAAAAACACTAAATGATGCCTACAGAGCTGAAAAATATCTATAGTTCATCAACTAGTCAAAGCTGTTATAAATTCGCACCTGAATAACTTAATGCGGTTAATATGATAAATGAGCAATGAATGGTGGTAAAAAAAATGCATTTTTAAGGTACAGGGCAAAACCAGATCAAAGGAAAAATTCTTGACACAACAAATGTATGTTTCCTCCTTTAGAAAGACTTGTTACTGTCACTTGACTGATTTTAGTAAAAAATAGCAAAAAGAAAACCATCTATCCATCTCTGATTATAAATTGCATTCCATTTGGTTCCTGGGTCCACATTACAAACTAAATGCAGAAGAACACAACTACTAAACAGGTGACACCATCAGTGTCATGATGACCAGTTTTCCTCACCTGACTTGCTTGTTGACGACAACGCCCACAGCATGCTTGGTGACGTTGAAGACACGGCCAGTGCGTCCGTGGTAGACCTTGTAGGGCATACCCTTCTGGAACGCACCACAGCCCTGCAGGACAGCAAATCATAATGATCATTCATTAAAAACAATTTCTTAAACTAGAAATCAACATACATCTGAACCTCACATTATTTCTCCTTTTGACCTACGAGGTGTATCTTACCATGTTTTAATTATCAGGACTTATCACCAAATCATATCTCAAAATGCCCCTGCTCCTTACCTTGATGTCGACATAGTCCCCACGCTTGTAGACCTTCAGGAACGTCTCAAGATGTTGCACGCCATTGGTCTTGAATTCCCTTGAGAACATGTACCGCGTACCGCGGCGGTAACCGGTTGTGTTTGTCTTCACCATGATGCCTGCAGGAAAAATAAGAATAAAAAATGAGTTAGTTTAGCCATTATGTTGGTCAATTTTGCATTTTAACCACGGAAAATGAAAGAAACTGATGTACTTCCCTCCCAATCATAGAACTGAAAATTGACCTTGAGTAGGTTTTGGACAGGTCATCAGAATCCCAAAGCCTAAGAAAAACCCCAAGACCTCAATATACAATAGCATACGTCACGGTTTTCCGCATCACACAATCATGCTTTGAGGTAAGCAACGCGCAGATTTGTTTGGTCATTAAAGACATTGTTGGATGGAAGTTTCCTGTTAGTTTATTTTTTACAGCGAGTTTAAATTTTTGAAGTTCTCATGGACTCTTAGTCTTGGGGTTTCTTATAATAGTGACTTCCATCACATGATTACTAACGAGTGTGGGCAGTGCACAATCACTAGAAGTTGATTTCAGGCTACAAATTTAACAATAAAATCACATATTTCCCTCACTTAATTAACCATACCTTACCCTAGTCTCCAACTCGGATCACAATCCTAGTATGAAGTCTAGTTAAAGTTCTGTTAATTATCACGCTAACCTATGGTGTTTGTCCACATATCTACAGACACAAAGTATATGGCAAAAAGTGATAAAAAGTTGCTCAGAATTGCACTCTTTACAGTAAACTAAAAACCAAAGTTATCAAACTGTGCAAATTAGGCTGAAGGGTAATGGTCAGGCATAAATTATTTCATCAAATGAGATATTTGTGGGATACAAATTCTCAACGGCACAATTAATAATGGACACTCTCAATCTTACTTCACGACAGGACTTTCACATTAACATAATTATCTCACTGACAATGTCAATGGTCTACACACACTTTGATTTTTGCCAAAAACTTGCCATGATTGCGCAATGTCAGGCAGGTGAACGTTAAAAAATCATTGTTTGAACTTTAACCACTAATTACTTATGGACGAGAACTGAGGAGAAGTTGAGAATGTGAAGGAGAAATAATTTACGTCACGACAATGTAACAATCCAGAATTGCATTTTATCATTCCAAGCCACATCACAGAATCTCATCGAACAAGTCGGCCGATTGAAAGCCGCTGGCATGCGCTCACACGCATACACGGCTCATTTCTACACGTGCACGTTACATACGGTACAATCACACAGCCACGACATGTCATGAGCGAAGTGAAGGCTCGATTTTTCACATACTATACATATCAAAGGAAAGATAAAACTCAAACAAAGCAACATATTATCCGTTGTTCGGTAATCAAAGACCCTATAGATGGTGTTTGTATATTTAAAAATTTCATCATTGTCATAGAATAACATATTTATTACAAAGAATGTTGACGCTAACCTACTGTAGCGCTCGGTTAGACGAAAGAGATAGGACCCGGAAGTAGTCTTTGTCACGTGACCCACGAATACAGAGAGGCACATGTAGTCTAATAAAATCTAGACCCTTTGGTGATTTTTTTGTAGAACACTCGGAGCTCACCTAACTCGTTTGGGTATATTTGCTCTCTTTTCCATAAAAAAAGGAAATTAGGAATTTGAAGCAATCGGAACATTCAAATGTGATGTATCCAAGTTTGCAGGCTTGAAATCAAAATATAAACTTGTTTATTATATTAGGCTATACCATCCATGCAAATTGAGGTGGGGGAAGGGAAGAGGGGAGGGGGTAGTTTCATGGGTGATGGGGAGGGGGGGGGGCACCTCCACCCCCTGGTTACACTAATGGTACTAACAAAGCTATATCGTGAGAACTCGATCCTGGCACGGATAAGAATAATTAGCTGAAATTGTTGTTACACAGAATTATATTCAAGTTTGCCAGGTCGTTCACATTTCTGGTCTGGCACATGATTATAGGCCTTCATACTAGTAGCCTATTTTCTTGTATCGCAATGAAAGTGATTTCAGACTTATTTCCTCTAGACGTTGTGGCAAATTCCGTATAAAATATCTTAGTATTGATCTGCAAATACTACAGACAGGGGTGTGACAGATAAGTGGGTTTTTCATGCATTATTATGTTCGTCTCTTTACTGAGGCGTCAACTTTTACACAAACTCATTGTCGTTCATAGTCTGCATATACATTACAGGATCTGTTTTTTCCCAGTGCTAAAGGGTTAGATTGCCTTTAAGGTAGGTTGAAGTTTTGATGAGAGGAACGATAGCGTCATTGGTTATGATTTGACGTACTCGCAGTGATATGAAAGGATATGAGTCAACCTTCTTTCTTTGAACCCATGCTTATTGATTCTGCCGAAATTTGAGTTACGGTCTTTTCATTATGTGCTGTTTAGATGTTTTAACAATACGAACGTGATCGTGTGGCCAAAGCTTCTCATACTGCAGAGAGAAAAGAAACTTGAAGTCTCATTTAGCTGATCCAGTTCTCTTAATGGCATCCATACTTTTGTGAGCATAACATTATCAGCAAACAAAAATTCAACTAGTTTCAAGTCATTTTATATCTCATGCATGTAAACGCACTCAAACGCTACTAATTATGATATGCAATACGGAAAGTGAAGAATTAAGTTGATTTTGTAGGTAATGAATCATTTTATTGGCTATGTCCGTTCAAGGATAACTTCTTTCGTAATTACAAAAAATGTGATAGGAAACAATGAAGGACAAGATGGACTGAAGAGCATGGGACTTCAAAGCATTTTGATTATGGAAAGCTTTGGCATCCATTAGCACACTTGTATCCAGACGTTTGAATTATGTATGATTGAGTTTCTTCTCCTACATAACACTTTCCTGCTCCATTCCGTAATTTGGATGTCACTCGATATTGAATAGATTAAAGCAACGGCAATGTAAATCGTTATGTGACAAGTTTAACTCCATGCAGATTAGATAGGATGCCCCGCGACTCCATACTGACGGCCATAGCGCCCCCCCCCCCACCCAACAAGCTCAAGGGGGTTCCTTTGTTGTAGTTTTTCTTCTATAAGCTTATATTTTTTTTAAATATTAATATTGATAAGCTATGATCTACCAATTATTACATAATAATGATAGATCTATGCGAGCGTGATGTGGATACGGTATTAAAACGAGTCTCTTTCAAACGACTACGAGATCTGCAATCACTCAAGTTATGTCAAGGGTCACAAGAAAATATTGTCAACATGTATTCGCGATCGCAAAAAGCTAGCGAGCTAGCTAGCTAGATGCGGGTTTCACATGCATTACATCTGCACACGACAGACCAGCATCAGCCGCAGGCGAACACTGAACCCTGAATGATGCCAAAACAAGGCCCAGAACCTCCGTAAACTCGACTACTAGAAGGAGAAACAGGCTTCCAAGACGTACATGTATTCGTGTTTTTCTTTAGTTTCAAGAATGGTAAGACAATTCGCCAGCTTCAGTCGCATTATTGGTTGATTGGGTAGTTCAGTTCGTTCGTGTTCGTGATGATTGAATAAGTTCCTGTGCTATGTATGGCTATGCCGCCTATGCTATGTTATGTGCATGACAATGGTGACTGTGTTTGACATGAGTGATGGGCGGGCCATCCCATCCCACAAGAGGCCATGGGCTTATTCGATGCCCATCCCAGGCCAGGCCTTGCCCATGGGCATGACAAATTATGGTGGATGTCATAACATTCTGATTCTGATTATCAATGGGTTTTGCTGATTGAATACAGCATATAGAAATGATAAGATAGACCGGAGTTATTTCTGCATTATTTTCTACATTATTTTCTAGTCTACATCTGACATCTCATTTGGAAGTGATGCCAATAATAATATCATTGACAAATGGAGTCATTGAGCATGGTAACTCACATATGTCATTTTGTATACTGATGCATGGTCATAATTTTTAGACCAATTGATAGTCTTTCTGGCAAAACCCTGCAATAATTGATAAAATATCTGGTTAAAATATTGTCAATTTCTTGAAATATGGAAGAAAGCATGATTTGAAATATTAATTATTGTATGCAACAAATCATTTTGACAAAGATCTTTGTGGTTGATTCATATTTTTCTCCTGTTCAATCAATTCATTAATTTTCTTGCATGCTTTTGATTTTGGTCACAATTCGTGTTGAAAGATACCCACTCAAGTGCTTTCCTAGGCAAGAATTAAATTCTTAAAGGGCTACTCAATTTGAAAATTCAGTTCCCACTAATCTATGTAAACATTTTCAGTGAAAACGAATTTCACATTTGTTTGCTGCAATGAAGTCTCATTTTGACGAAAATTTGAAAAAACGCACACCTCCAGTGACGTCAGAAAAGTTAAAATGCCTTTAATGCCAACAGCGTGTATGGAAGTCAGCATAAATGTATTCACAACTTTCCCCCTAACTGCGAAGTAATGCGTTATTGCATTCACCTGTATCTTGTCATTCCTATTCAATGGATGGAATGCACTTTGAATCTATTAATTGTTGCTACTGGGGCTAACCTCGGACAAGCTTTGGGGTTCCCATTGGTAACGTATTGTTTGAACGGCGTGAGTAAGATATTTCATTCACGCCGTTGGCATTTATGGCATTTTGACTTCTCTGTCAATGGAGGCGTGCGTTTTTTCAAATTTTCAAAATGAGACTTTATTGCAGCAAATGAATGTGAAATTCGTTTTTAGTGGATAACTTTACATAGATTAGTGGGAACTTATTTTTCTAATTTAGTAACCCTTTAAATTGTTTTCAAGGATTGTCTGCTCAAAAAACTGCTCCAAACCAAGGCTAGATTTGTAAAATAGCTTTGAGAGTCATCTCAGTGCTATTTTGCTTACTAACCGATTTAGTGTGTCAATGAATGCATTTTCTCATTCTTCATGTGTGACACAGTGTCACAGGTGTCCAAATTTGTTATCTCAATTTTTTTGAAAA
The DNA here is from genome assembly GCA_963669155.1 of Arbacia lixula. NCBI lineage: Eukaryota > Metazoa > Echinodermata > Echinoidea > Arbacioida > Arbaciidae > Arbacia > Arbacia lixula. The sequence continues at coordinate 9,798,027 of OZ022582.1, read as the reverse complement.
AAATATAGATACATGTAGTGAGAAAATGGTAAAACCTACAAAAACACCAGAGTAAATTTGTTGATTTTGCCCCATGCATTGCATGTACAGTAATACATCCTGCAATTTGTTTTTGAAATATTTAGAATTAAGTTACATAATTGGCAAAATGTCCTTGGTAAACATGCACATAGTCCTACCGGAACATGTGTATCCTGCAGTTTGTTTTGAATTATTTAGAATTAAGTTACGTCATTTGCAAAATGTACTTGGTAAACATGCATACATGTACATGTAGAAGGAGGTCATGCTTGAAACTGTAAAATACAGCATCCTGTTTTGCTGTTGCATCAGTCATATTATATGCGCTGCCATGGTAGAATATTTGAAATGCAAAAGAGAAATGTATGAATCTTCTGCTTGCATTATCATGTCTGCAAACTTCTGGTACCCTATTTCGCATTGTTTGCATAATTGTCCGCCTGATGAAGTTTGAGACAAATTTGTTGCAGTAGACAGAGTACTTTGATTTATGAATTTGAACATTTACAGTACATTTATCTTCAGCGTTCACTTTTGTTGTTGAAAGTTCTTCTTGCCCGATTTGCTTTCTACACAATCTCTCACTGTGATACATTGGTGCCTGTTTGACCTGAACTTTAACAGAAGTACATGTAGTGCATACATACAGTAGTTTGTGTGAGAGGAGGGGAGGGGGGATTCAGTTACTGTATGTAAAGGCTTTATAAAATGTAATTAATCATATTCAAATTAGGATACTTATCTTAGTCTTCTAGGTAGTTAAGACTGTTAACCTAGATGTACCCAACAATGTTTTACTTATGTCTACACAGTGTCTAATAATGCTAATTTTTTAAAACTTAAAAAAAATCAGACATACTGCAGAAGTAAGTTATTTGTGTGTAAAATTCTTAATCTCTATCCCTGTCATGTTGCTCTGTAAACCCAAGAACTGCAAGTTTATTTCTGGGTATTGTCTCACAGTATGGTATGAACACAAGAAAGACACAATCTGTAAAGTAATTCACCATGCACTAATAGGGACCTTTCGATTGGGTGAACGAGAGTGATGTGACGCCCGGCGGCAGGCGTATGTCAACGCGTTTACTCCCTACGTTGAGCCGCTCCTGAAATGCGTTTCGATTTCAGGCGTCACGTCTAGTCAACGTAGTGACATCATGGCCCCTGTGAAAAGCACGCGCGCCATCCTCGGTGGATAGAGGTCAGTGGGTGGCCTGCGTGGCAATCACTGATCTCCCCACTGGTGGCAATACGTATACAGGCGCGGTTAAAATGTATATGTGGGACTGTAGTGTGCATTTGCAACTTGGTAGACGACAGAGCAAACAGGTACCAGACAGGCTGTAGTTAGAACGTCAGTGGTGTTCTTGTTAAATGAGATGAAGATGAACTTTCTGGTAATATACCTATTTATAATTTGTTTAAAAAAATAAAAGGAAAATTAGTTGAACTTCCCACTGATTTGCTGTAACTCAGCATAATCTTCCTCCGGCACCGTCCATATCGAGAGGAGTATGACGTCATAGACAGCACGGGATGAGCCCAGCGCGAGTGAATTGGGAGGTCGGTGAAAACCTGGGTGAACGCGTTCTCAAATTGGGTGTTGAGCCGAGGGGTCGACATTGACGCATGCGCGGTGCGTAAAAGTGACGTCATTCACGGTGACGCCTGGCGGCACGTCCAAATCGAAAGGTCCCTAATAGCACCAGTGGATTTGTGCAAGAGCAGGTTAATGACTAGAATTCAGTAGCAATGATCACAATGTCCACAAATTTTCAATGTCCTATCTTTAATTTTAATGTCTGATATTTCTCTAGCCTTTGCCAGAAATACACATTCTATAGTACTTCATCATGCACCACAGCACCAGTGGATTTGCCCTATAGTAGGTTAATGACTAGAATTCAGTGGAAGTTCATGATTTCCTAATATTCACAACTTCCTTTGATAAATATGTTTGCTTTTTCTCCAACTTAGATCTTGCTATTTTTATTGAACTTTTCTTATTATCATGGTTCCATCCCCCTTGAAGAGTGGTCATGGTCGACTACAAAATTGGCAGCTTGGACCATGGTACATCTTTCTGTGAATGCATAAATTTGCACCTGAATATATGTAGCTGTGCTGTCAATCATGTCACTTCCTCTAATTGTTCCTTTGTGTTTTGTTTTCTTCTTTTTATGAATAGGGAGCTAATGCATCGGCATTGGAGAAGGAGATAGGGTCAGACCAGTTTCCACCCAGCGAGCACTACTTTGGTCTGGTCAATGTGAGTACAGTAATACCCTTTTAACATTGGATTTTCTTGGCCACATACTATAGTTAGACTGATTGTAGGGAAGAGCCAACGATAGGTCAATGGCCTTTGTTCCTCCCTCCACATTGACTTTCACATTTGTATTACCTCCTTTGTTGTATTTTTTGTATTTCTTAATGTATTTTATCTGTTATATTTTAATGTTTTTATCTGTTGTATAAGTCTTGTATTGATTATATTGTTTTTTAGTTGCGGAAATGAAGCGAATTGAATTGAAAATACTTTCCTTAAACCCATGCCATACTACTAAGACCTCACCTAGCCCCACCTATAATACTGGGCTAAGGATATTTTTGCAAGTGTAAAAAGGGTATTGTAGTCATTCCCAATACTCACCATCGGCAATAGTGCAAAATGTTGTGATCACTTTAGACTTCACGTGACCAACAATGGATAGGTTTTTGGACACAGGTACTTCTGAAAAATTGGTGCAGGGGCAAAGAAATGCATGTGATTGTATAATCACGATGGCGAAGGAAGCTCTCTGCTGGGAAAAAAAAATGCATTCTGTTTACATCTGCTTGCTTGACCGAACATTTAAACACAATTGTTCAATTCTCTGCTAAGTCTTATGGTTTCCTGCGATCTCCAAAACAACAAATTGGAGATCGCAGTACAACATGAGACATCATGGAGGTTCTCTTTGTTTAAAGTTTACTCTTTACTTTCTCAACTACTTATTATGAAAGGTAAGGGGTAGTAGTAGTGAAGGCTCAGGGAAAATATAAATTCAAATTTTGGGGGGCTACTTTTTGAACACATTGGCCGATTTGGCTACAATTTTACATTGTGTCTATGAGAATTTGGGGGGCTCTTTTAACATTTTCCAGGGCTATTTTAAGCATTGCGGGGGCGAAATCGCCTGTGTATTTTTTTTCCCTGTGAAGGCTACGTGACATGTAATAAATAGAGTATCATCCTGCCATGACCATGGGTCCCATGCTTGTCAATTTGTTGAAATACCATATATTTGGACTCAGTGATGTCAGCAGAATGGTTCTGCCCTGATAATAGTCTCTTAAATGTATTACTACTACAACCCATTATCTTTAATTATAATTACTAATTATGGCTTACATAACAATTGGTGGGCATCAGTTTCATGAATGTGAAATATTTACACTCTGTTCAGGACAATTTAGCCCTCAAAATGCGTAAAACATCCCCAACAATCATGAAAGGGCCTCTGTGAAAAACATGATGGTTTATGGTAGAAATGGCAGCATGATCAGTGTGCAGTGACACAGGGGCACGGGATGATTTTGTCCCCGAAATGCTCAAAACAGCCCTGAAAAATTAAAAGAGGCCCCCAAATTCCCACAGACACAATGTAAAATTGTAGGCAAATGACCAATGCGCTCAAAAAGTAGCCCCTGAAAATGTTGAATTCATGTTTTCCCTGTCAGTATGTTTCATGATTTCAGGCTCCCACAAAAACGTTTTGATTTTCCTCCCTGCTGTAAAAAGTTGTTTGTCTCTATATATGTTTATCAAGAGTCTTTGAATTTTATAATTTGATATTTGAGTATTATGATTATACATGAAATGTATTTCATTGAGTTGAAGATTCAATAATAGTGTGTTATGTAAATATGTGTAGTGTTGTGTGTGCCCAGTCAGCATGATGGTGCCAGTACATGTTTTGGACTTTGTTCACAGAATAATTCAGGTGTAAATATTATTACATTGTGTTGGGTTACAACAATATAAAGATAATGTGAAGTATTGTTTGTGGGATTTGCACTTTCTATAAAAAACAATCTAAAGATATTGAATTAAATATAGATTATAGTCTCGCCTTATGAAATTTTAAAGCAATGCATTTGTACGTCATTTCCCTCCTATACTGCATGTACAGTGTACATGTACTGTTCATTGTGCATACTGTGCAAAGTAGAAATTGTGCAATCAAGTAATCGGGTATAAAAATGCACTTGAAAGTACTATTGAAGCGTGCATAAACAGGAATAGAATGTTTTTACCGGTATCTTTGTGTATTCATGCTGATAGGAAGCAAAGCATATGAATCACTTTGATTGTAGAGAGGAATAGTGCATCCTGCGTTGACCAAAAGGGACTGAAAGGAACTATGAGGAAAACAATGGCTACCAATGGCTATTTATAACAACCTTCCCTCCCATTAAGTGAATTTATTGAAGTATGAAGTTATTTAGTGACCATACATGTACTAGACTTTTTTGCATACAGACAGTTTAGTTTGCTTTTTGCTTGTCAAATGTGGCATATGACACATCATGTACTTTAAGATATAGATTATGGCAAAGTGAACACATGTTAGTAAATTTGAAGAACATTACTCAGAATGTAGGATCTACAAGCTGTAGGGATATTTTTTTTGCACAACTGAATCATTTGAAATTATGACCACCTTGCACCAACAAAATATGACAGAGTGTTGAATTAATTTCCTCCCAAATAACTTCAGCTAAAATCCTGCTCTGAATGGTCGTTTATATATCTCTAAACTAAGCCTGTACAAATTTGCCATAGCACGTTGGTAATGGGACAGACGAGTGTGTTACAAACTCGTCTGTCCTGTTACCAACGTGCCAAGGCAAATTTGTACAGGGCAAATTTTCTGAAGCGTACAAAACCTTGTAAAGTGCAAATCAATGGTTTATTTAAGAGACACAAAAAATAATTGGAATTTAATAGATTTATGCAAATGTTACAGTAAATGTAACAGAAATGTACCCAATTATTATAGACAGGCCCATGTACATGAACGTACAATGTTTAAAATTAAGTTGTCAGTACAAGAGTACACATATTAGACTATAAAGAATTGTCAATTCTTTATAGTCTAATACATGTATACTCTTGTACTGACAACTTAATTTTAAACACTGCAATTAGAGCTGCTCAATCATAGGTCATTACTGTTGAGTTGTTAACAAGGATACAGTATGTATTTCATGTCAAGTTTTCTGATCTCATACAGGAGATGATGTGAATACACAGTGTCTATCTAGTGGCCAGAATTCATGTGTATTGGAATGATGGCTGAGTCTAAGACGCAGACTATAATGTTTTATGCTTTATGTCAATGTTTCTATGTATTGTATGAAACTGATCAGTTGCATACATGTATATTTTACAAACTGGAAATCTCATGTTGCTCTTGGGGCCTGTGCAATGTTTTTGCAAAGTGTTGTAATATCTGCAAGAATTCTCCACTACGTTAACATGTACATGTGAAGGTTTATACCAGGACACACCTGACATATCATGCCCTCCCTTCAAGTACAGTAAAATCCTCTGTATAGCTTCCGGAGATTTGTGCACTGCAGGATAAAGATGGCATATTACGGCTTCCTGAAATATATTAGTACATGAACTTCTCACTGTTTCTCTGGTCACAAGGTCATCTGATTTTCTTTTCATTGGACAAGATCTTTAATACTGTTACGGAATCTCATCGCTTGCCACCATTGTTGCGGAATCTCATCGCTTGCCACCAGTGTTACGGGTGCTGGTTTTGTCGTGCAGGTTTCTCTAGTTGGAGACATATAGACGTACATAATACACGTTGTCGACAGGAGTTGCAGTTTCAGACGTTTATTTCGGTAGTCATTTCGATACTCGTTTCGATACTCATTTCGATGGCGTAATATAGTGTAACAACATGGCTTAGAGTTGAACTCCAATCCTCAAAGCTAGACTGGCTTGTCTCCTACTCCTTCCTCCTACTCTAAACTCTCCTACTCTAAAACTCTGTAAAAAACTGTCTTATCCAAAGCTAGACTGCCTCTATTTATACATGCTGGTGTATTTTATCAACTTTATTCACATAAAGGAAATACATGAAATGAAGGATTTCTAAGTACAAAGTAATGTAGTTTTGTAGGGACATCATAGTTTAAGCAGAAAGGAGTTGATTGTATTGACGTCAGTCTTCTCCTTGAAGTCTTAACTTTCTCTTGATTGAACTTCAAAACAAGAACTTTACCAAAAGCATCTCGTTTCCAAAGAAACAGAATTACATCTCTGGAAGAAGTCCTTGGTCTTTCCCCCATAACAAATCGTAAATGTCAACCCCAATAGTGTTGAGCGGTCAGACGAATGTTGGAAGAAGAGAGAAAATGGTTTATTGCTGGGTCATAAAATGTACTCCGCACCCAAGGACAAGCTTGACCAGAGTTGTGACGTAGAAGAGGTCATACTCAGTTTCATGCCTTTCTGAATAGAGAGTAGGGACTTATGCAGAAAGTATAGGTCAATAATGACGTAAACATTAAAATGTCCAAGAACTTGGTCAATGTAAATGTTGATTTGGGCTCGAGGTTATCTAAGAAAGAGGGGGTGTTTGGGAGAATATGGGCTTACTATAAACATGGGAATAGAGGGAACTCGGGGACCGTAACACTCTTCCCCACCTTGAAAAAGAGGCTGCATTGCCCTCAATGCAAAATTGAACCACTAGGGAAATGTCAATTATCATATCAGTAATCCTCAAGACACCATTAGGAATTGAAATTTTAACCAAACCTATGTGCGCTCAATTGCCTTTACAGCGAACAAAATGATCAAATATCAATAACATGGCACTTCAGTAAGTTGTAGAAATCACATATTCTTAAGTCTTACAATATATAGAACTCATAATAATTATAATCATCAATCAACAACATTATTAATACTAAAGTGTAAGATCAAAGAAGAGAAGAAAAGCGAAAGCAATAAAGAGATAATGATAAGGAAGAAGATGAAGTATAAAGACACAGATACTGGAAGAAAGTGATAGCGAGATGGGTAAAACAAATGATAATAGCAAAATAATCAGAGAGAAATGGTCCTACATTCACTGGAACCATATATACACTACCATGTATACATGAACCTATCATACTCTAACAACTGACCAGACATATTTCCAATGTCAACTAACATGGATGAACAATGCATTTACAACATACATGTATTATAAAAATCCAAACTCTATACGAATATGTACTTTCATATTCAGAGATACATTCAATACTACACTGACAAACTAGAAAAAATCAACGGGTTTGAAATAAAAACAACAGCAAACCTGAACAGTTGATCATGTTCGCTGTTCAAAATCCAATAACAATATTCCATTTGCTATACCAATTGTCACAATAGTGGAACATGAAATAATTAAGCATATTTAACATTGTACAAACATTCTTGAAATTATGCAATGAAAGAGGGAAGAATATGAAAATGTCAGAAAGAAAACAGAAAGAGGGGGAACAGAATCCCTGCTACATGAAAAAGTTATACAGGCAAATTTCGATTCAATTGAACAGGAATGTGCTTAACCATTCATAGCTCACATTCGTTCTGTGTTAATCTCACAGTAATTTAGCATTTCAGGTTCTCCCTAAAATCAATATTTTCCTCGAAGCGTAAGTTCCCATATAGAGTACTGCTGTATAACTTAATTTATACATCCTCGACACTAGATTCGATATATGACCAGCATTCAATAACTTGTAAGAATTGTATTTTCAAGTCTTCATACAATAACAAAACCAAAGGAATTCATGAGCTGCGGCCCGGTATTTATACCAGCGAAGGCGTATTTGTCCGATACGCAGGGCACCTCATTAAAAACATAAAGATTTATCAATTGCATTCTCTTGAGAATAACAGAACTTACAGTCAATGAGAGTTCCATGGAGATTTATAACTCGATGAAGTATTGTCATTAAGTGTCCTACTGCAAGTCCAAGTCAGCATCCACGTCGCTCTCGCAATCGGCCTCTCCCCTACCGGCGGATCCCAGGTTGCGTCAGGTGTCGCGTTCATCAACGCCTACTACCCCGCACACACTCCACACCATGCCTGTTCGAGCGAACCCCACGCTCGTCATCATCGGTGCCATCGTCGGTCCTCGGGTGGGCAGACCAGGCGCCATGTAGATCCTCCCGCTTGCAGCTGAGCACTTATCGACAAAACATCAGTCGGATGACTCCGTCAACTCATGGTCGAGATTTTCGTTCCTTTTTTTAGATTGTCGCAGGGTCTGTTGCATCGTTGTGATTTCGTGTCCATGTCAAATTCCGTTGTCATTATTGTTGCACCACTGAAAGTGTCTTAAGTTATTCTCTCAGAGGCCCACATCCATCCAAGCAGACTTGGTGATGTGGTAGGCCGTACCCCGAATTGGGACAACCACATCCTTGGGTCGTTCCGATGGTTGCATGGAGCAAACTCATCCTCACCAATAGACACGAGCACCAACACAATCATGATCCATAACCCGTTGACTCCAGCCAGCCAGAAGTCTCCTCCCGCGGAACTCAGCTGCTGCTCGACGTTGTCGTCGACAAGGCTCCTGTGTTGGGAGCAGGGCAGATCATTCTTTAAAGAAGCGACATTTCGTCGGAGTCGGCGCGCAACCTTTCTGGCACTCTTTGACGACATTGCGTCGACCTCCAGCCTCCATGGCTGTGGGAGAACCAAATTCAATCCCATTCCTGTCGACCGCTAATTCCCAAGTTAGCCCAGCTTTCTTGGCACGCCGCGCCCTCCTGCTAAAGTTGCTGTGTTATGTCATCACGGAGCATGATGAAGCAATGTCTAGTGATAAATCAAGGCAGCATCATCATCCATCAGTTCAGACTAGAGTTTGGGTGTCCAGCAATTCCCATCATGGGATACTCCCACTTGCTCGCCCCTACCATGCAGCACATGTAGAGTTCATTTCAACAAATGGTCCATGATCTTGTGTAGCGTAGCCAGAACGGTCGATTCTCCAGTTTTCCGCTGCCACCATTGTTACGGAATCTCATCGCTTGCCACCATTGTTGCGGAATCTCATCGCTTGCCACCAGTGTTACGGGTGCTGGTTTTGTCGTGCAGGTTTCTCTAGTTGGAGACATATAGACGTACATAATACACGTTGTCGACAGGAGTTGCAGTTTCAGACGTTTATTTCGGTAGTCATTTCGATACTCGTTTCGATACTCATTTCGATGGCGTAATATAGTGTAACAACATGGCTTAGAGTTGAACTCCAATCCTCAAAGCTAGACTGGCTTGTCTCCTACTCCTTCCTCCTACTCTAAACTCTCCTACTCTAAAACTCTGTAAAAAACTGTCTTATCCAAAGCTAGACTGCCTCTATTTATACATGCTGGTGTATTTTATCAACTTTATTCACATAAAGGAAATACATGAAATGAAGGATTTCTAAGTACAAAGTAATGTAGTTTTGTAGGGACATCATAGTTTAAGCAGAAAGGAGTTGATTGTATTGACGTCAGTCTTCTCCTTGAAGTCTTAACTTTCTCTTGATTGAACTTCAAACAAGAACTTTACCAAAAGCATCTCGTTTCCAAAGAAACAGAATTACATCTCTGGAAGAAGTCCTTGGTCTTTCCCCCATAACAAATCGTAAATGTCAACCCCAATAGTGTTGAGCGGTCAGACGAATGTTTGAAGAAGAGAGAAAATGGTTTATTGCTGGGTCATAAAATGTACTCCGCACCCAAGGACAAGCTTGACCAGAGTTGTGACGTAGAAGAGGTCATACTCAGTTTCATGCCTTTCTGAATAGAGAGTAGGGACTTATGCAGAAAGTATAGGTCAATAATGACGTAAACATTAAAATGTCCAAGAACTTGGTCAATGTAAATGTTGATTTGGGCTCGAGGTTATCTAAGAAAGAGGGGGTGTTTGGGAGAATATGGGCTTACTATAAACATGGGAATAGAGGGAACTCGGGGACCGTAACAATACCAAGTACATGTAGGTCATCATATGAGTGTGTACATGTTTATATTGTAGGCACTAGTGCTGTGATTTTTAAGAAGGTTATTAGTAATTGGTTAAATGGTAGCACACAATTGTGTCACTGTTGCATTGTACACTAAAAAGGAACATGAAAAGGAACCATTATTACTCAACCTCTAAATAACCAAAATAACGACCGTATGTAGCGACGGTTTATTAAGCAAAGTACCGTGTAAACATAAGTTGACACCACAGTGTCATTGTATATTCACATGGAATTACTCTTTCTTTTTTAAAGCACTATATAACTTATGATTCGATTGATTGAGACCTTGATTCTTTCATTCTTCATATTTTATCATTTTGATAACCCAAATCACCCACATGTATTATGCATTTTAGAAATACCTTCTTCTGATTTTTTAATTGATTCTTTGATTTTTGATATTCCCATCACCTTCTGTGCAGTTTGGCAACACCTGCTACTGCAACTCGGTGTTGCAGGCCCTCTACTTCTGCAAGCCGTTCCGGGACCGGGTGCTGGCCTACAAGACGCAGCCTAAGAAGAAGGAGACGCTCCTCACCTGCCTGGCAGACCTCTTCCATAGCATCAACACCCAGAAGAAGAAGGTGGGCGTGGTCGCGCCAAAGAAGTTTGTGGCCAGACTGAAGAAAGAAAATGGTAAGGAATCACTTAATTTCATTTATTTAACCATTATGAAAATGAAACAACAAAAATACAACATATTTAAAGACATAAAATAATGGTAAGGACCCCTAGGAAGCAAAACTGCTTATGGGCGGAGCTCTTTACATAACAAAAAAAGTTGTTTGTCTCTATATAATTTATTATTTAGTCTTTGAAATTCATAATTTGATATTTGAGTATTATGATTTGGATAAATTAGGATAATTCCATGATGGAATTATCCTAATTTCCATGTTTTTGGTTGAGGCTAGTGTGTAACATGATTAACCACGTTTTTTTTTGTAGCTTACCATCAATTCTGTATTCATGTGTTTTGGCAGCATGCATTCCACTTATTCTTAACATACAATAGATGAGTAAGTATGGAAGGTTCCTGTTGAGAAAAAAAAAAAGTAATGTAAGTTCCTCATGTTACAAGACCCCAACAAAAACTACAGAATTGCCTACATTGCATACAATACATGTATCAGGTGGGCTTGGTCACCACAAAGAGATTTATGGCCAGGCTGAAAGCAAATGGTCAGGAATTGTTGTGTAAAATAGTTAAAGAAAAAACCCTTTTAAAACAAAGACATAACAACAGCAGTGAATGTAGAAAACATCTTTCATATGTGGGTATTACAGCATTGCGCTGAATGTCATACCGCGAGATAAAAGGGTTTGGACTTTAGTACTAGTATATAGCCCCATTGTTGAAGGCAGAGATTGTTTGTTTTTTCCAAATGGTTGCAAAATTGATTTTATGATGCCAAGAGCACTTAAAAATGGAAGGATATAGGAAATATAAAATGCAATGAACTGCAGAAGTACATTCACTCATTTGGAAGTGGTTGAGACAAAGGCAAAGACAAAGAAATATAAGTATGGGAGAGTAGATATCTTCAGTTATTTTAGCGAAACATGTTTATGCAGATTGCAGATGAATACAAATAATTTAATCGCTTTCATATTTGTATGTTCTCTCTCCCTCTTTTCCTTTTATATCACCCTTCTCTCTCTTTCCCTCTCTCATTTTCCTTGCTCTCTCTCTTTTCCTGCCCCCTCCTCTCTTTTTCTCTCCTTTTGTTTCCCTCTCCTCAATTTTTCCCCCTCCCTCTCAATTTTTCCCTCTCTCCCTCTCCCTCCTGTGTTCTTTCACTACATGTTTATCTCTTACTCTCTTCCCCTCTCTCCCATTCTCTATCTCTTTCTCATTGCAGAGGTGTTTGACAACTACATGCAGCAGGATGCACATGAATTTCTCATTTACCTTCTCAATACGATAGCCGATCTCTTACAAGGTATGTAGAATACTTCTCTAGCTTAAATTAAAGAAGTTGTGTCTGATATCAAAAGTCGATGCGATTTTAGCGATGTTAAGATTTATATATTGGTTGAGCAGATTCTGAATACATGAATGCCTAGAAATGTTGGTTAAAAGAGGAGTCTGTAATGTTATGTAAACAGTATTTCACAAGACTTGTAACCCAGTGCCTGTCCTCAATAAAATGAACAAATCTGTGTGAAATAGGATATAAGTAAGAAATAACATGTAACAGAGATTGTATGGCACATGCTCCATACATGTAGTCAAGTTGTTACACATGTCCCGTTCCCAATGCTATTCTTTGACTCAATACTGTAAGTGCCTAACTCTAATCACAGCCCCAACCCTAATCATATGCTTCTGACTAAAGAGAGTCCAGAGCAAATGCCATTGGAGCAAATATCTCATCATTGTAAAAGAGCATAACTCACTTTTTTTTATTTTTTTTTTTAAAGTTTAGGCATACACTTAGTAGTGAGGACACTGTACTCCATCCTGTAAATTAATGAAAAACAAGTCACTGTGTGTTGTTGCAGATACAACCCCTGTTAAAGGTCACGTGGAAACGGGTTGGCAAAGAGATTATGATTTAGACTTCAATTCTAGAGCGTTTGTAAACAAGGACCTGGTATAAAAAGTTCTCTCCTTATCCCTTCCACAATCAAAACAAGTTACTGTCAACATCCATTAATAGTTATGTGTGATTTTCTTTTATTGATGTGGATTTTTTTTTCAAATGTAAGGATCCTCTTGACTCCTACCAAACTAGTTTATACATATGCTTAACAGCAAATGGCATATGATGTTTGAAGGTTTGCGTGGTGGTATGATCAATCACGAGAGAGGTTTATGGTACACCATGTGTAAAGTCCTGGGAGGACTGAGAAAGAGAAAACGTGGATAGAATTGAAGGTGAAATGGAAAGGCGAGAAAGTGGAGATTTGAAAGTAGAATATTCTTTCAAAATGAGTGTAGTCCTGAAAAGGACTGTAAACCAGAAAGCATGAAGAGCCGATGAGTGGAGAGGTAGACTCGACATTTCGGGCAGATTGGCTGTCCGTCTTCAGGCATGTTTATGCATCCTGGAAGTTTTCTTCTGAATGGGAACAAAACCTGAACAAAAAGTTTGTTTGAATTGAAGCAGAATTGTTGTTGTGCAAGTTATAGGAGAATTATACAAATAGTAGTAAATAGGTGTGTGTAAAGTCCAGGCAATAATGATAAGTGCTTTTTCAATTGTAATGCATGGTTTAATAGAGTTGTGAAATTGAAATATAAAAAAATTCAGGTTTCCTACTATGTTTACCAATAGTCCAGTGGCCCACTTCTTTAACCTACCATTGGCTTGTTTGCAATACCAAGGAGGAGGAGAAGGAGAAGGAGAAGGTGGAGGAGAAAGAGAAGGAGAAGGAGAAGGAGAAGGAAAAGGAGAGGAGGGGTATGGGGAGGAGAAAGGAAAGAAAAAAACAAAGAAAAAAAAAAAAGGAGGAGGAGTGTGAGGAGGAAATGGAAAAAGAGAATGAGAAAGAAAAAGGAGGAGAAGAAAGAAAAGGAAGAGAAAAAAAGAAAGAAAGAGAAAGCATAGATGGAGAAGGAAATTGAGCAGGGAGAAGTATGTACTTTATTATAATTTTTTGACATTTTGATTTTCTCTCTCGTTTGCCAGCTGAGAAGAAGGCAGAGAAGATGGCGGGCAAGGCCAAGCCAGGCACGCCCAACGGGATGATCAACGGCAACAACAACGACACCAAGGTAGAGCCCACGTGGATCCATGAAATATTCCAGGGAACATTGACCAATGAGACGAGGTGCTTGTGCTGTGAAGGGGTAAGCAGAATGGTTGCTAGCTGGTATACATGTCAGTATATTCAATAAAATTGGTGAAATTCTTGACAAATTTTGAATGTATTTTTCTTGGCATACTAAACCTCGGGGTTGAACGTGCATGAAAATGTGTTGTGACTTCTGTAATGTTACACTCGAAATTTGAAATGCTGTTTTCAATTTTGATTTGTAACAATTGGATAGATTCTGTGGTATTAATAGTGGATATAGCTGAATCATGTAGAAGTTTGTTGGGTGTATTTTCATTGCGCAATCTGTACTGATATTCACATACTTTGTTAATATTTTTGAGGTTAGGTTCTACCACGATAAAGAGCTGTAATCTTCACTACTACCCCTTGTCCCTGTTAAGACACACCTGAAATTGACAATGATTCTATCATCCCTTGCAGGTGAGCAGTAAAGATGAGGACTTCCTAGATTTGTCTGTGGATGTGGAGCAGAACACATCAATAACGCATTGTTTACGGTGAGTTGGGTATGACACATCCTGTCTACATTTTTTTGAGAGAGTAAACGGAAGTATTATTTTCCCATGGGAAAGTTGATGAAATCTGGATGTGTCATGTGTGCATTTTGTCACCAGGGCCCCGTTGCATAAGACTTACCATTGATAGTAACTTTGCTATCAATAACAACTGCTATGGAAACCTTGAATTGAATTGGTTGTTGAGTGGTGTTACCATGGCACTTACCATTGCTGGCATAGTTACGATTAATGGTAAGTTTTATGCAACAGTTATGTACCATATCCCATACAGTGCCATTTTATCTGGCACAGAAAGAGCTAAAATTATCCCCCAATTTTTTTTATTTTGTGCTATGCATGCATGTATTTCAGGGCCCATTGGGAGAGCAGTGTGTTACAGGATACCCTTCTGAAATATGCCTAAAGAACTGATCAATAAAAAATGCATATAAATATCTTTGTATTATGTCTCCACTGTAAAAACACACAAGCTAAAAACCAGTCTGAACTACATTATTATTCTACACTCTGTTTTGAAAGACTACAATTTGAGATTGAATGTTACTCTGCCTAATGAAAAACACCAGCTAAAAAGAGTTTGAACTACAATGTTATTTCTACACTTTGTTTTATTCGAGATTGACTGTTACTTTGATTGTTGAATGAATGAAATATCCTTTACACAAATCCTTCTTTATGCTGCTATTACAGGGGCTTCAGCAATACAGAAACATTGTGCCATGAATACAAATACTACTGTGAGACGTGTTGTAGCAAACAAGAAGCACAAAAAAGGTGAGTAATTATTAAGAGGTGTATGTAAGTATGTTTGTTTGTGTGTGTGTGCGTGTGTGTGTGTGTGTGTGAGAGGGGGGGGGGGGTAGGGGGGCGGGGGGCTTTTGCTTAATAGGATTTAGGGATTAGAACTTAGGATTGTGATAACCGAATTAGGTTAACTCTATTTTAAGTGTAACTATTAGGATAGTTTCAAGACTGTCCTATCAGCTGATATAGGAATTAGACCAAGGATGAAAACAGTCGTGGAGAACTGTAAATACTGGTGGGAATTGCTGTTTAAAGAACTGAAACAATATCGGTCACTTTTTTTACGCAAAGCAATTAAAGAACATAATCTGTATTAGAAAAGGGTGAGAACAAATGTAATTTGATAACTGTTACCTACATGTGTGTTATTCTCTTGAAAGCAAGTGAAAAAGCTGAATTTAAAAAAGGGTGACAACAAATATATATTGATGTGTGTTGTTCTCTTGATTGCAGAATGTAAGTGAAAAAGCTGCACCTGTTTTAAAAAAGGGTAACAACATATGCAATTTGATAACTGTTACCTACAGGTTTGTGTTACTCTCTTGATTGCAGAATGCAAGTGAAAAAAATGAATTTGTTCTAAAATAGGGTGACAACAAATGTAATTTGATAACTGTAATCTATATGGGTTTGTTCTCTTGATTGCAGAATGCAAGTGAAAATGTTGAATCTGTTCTAAAATAGGGTAACAACATATGCAATTTAATAACTGTTACCTCCATGTTTGTGTTATTCTCTTGATTGCAGAATGCAAGTGAAAAAATTTAAATTTGTTCTAAAATAGGGTGACAACAAATGTAATTTGATAACTGTTACCTATATGGGTTTGTTCTCTTGATTGCGGAATGCACATGAAAATATTGAATCTGTTCTAAAATACGGAAACAACAAATGTTATTTGATAACTGTAACCTATGTGTGTGTGTGTTTATCTTGATTTCAGAATGCAAGTGAAAAAGCTGCCACAGCTCTTAGCCCTCCACCTAAAGCGATTCAAGTACATGGAGCAGTCGCACAGATATACCAAGCTATCCTACCGAGTGGTGTTTCCCCTGGAGCTCCGACTAATGAACACGGTCAGAGGAGTTTCTGTTTGACGTGGCTATTTTGTAGCATTTTAGGGCTTCTTTTCATTTTTGTACTTGCTCGTGACTGCCATAGCTAAAGTCATACTTTTTAAAAATGCTTGATAGTTTGCTTGCTCGTAGTAATTTAAACATTCAGATAGGAGTCATAAAGCAAGTATTATTCAAAGAAAATTTAATAAGATATTTGACAATAACTACAAATTTCGGCCAAATATGTTGCTTATTTAGATTAACATTCTAGATAGATTAATGAGGTTTGTAGTCAAATTCCTCAGAGGTCAAAGGCTGATATCCCGATTAAAAACACACACCGGAAATCTAATAATCAAATTTTGACCAGATGTAGTACAAGATAGTAGTTACATGGAAATAATAAAGATAAAATTGAGGTTAAATACCGAGAGGTCTAAGGTCCAATGTGCGTGACCTTTGTTATTTTCAAATTTCTTATTAACCATTTTTGCTACAAATCCAGTAAACCAATTTCAACCAAACATAGTACAAATTTAAATCACCATAGATACATTGGGTCATATGCTCAAAGGTCAAATGTCATGATCATTCATAGTTAAATCACATGAACAAGTGGATCAGTGAACTAATCTTTTGTTTCCCTTTGTCTTTTCACAGAGTGACGATGCAGAAGCACCAGACAAACTGTATGACTTAGTCTCTGTCGTAGTACACTGTGGAAGGTGAGAGAATAACAGACTGAACATACTAATGTCATCTTAGCCCTTTTCATATACTTTTTCGTATACTCTATCTTTGATTGTAAAAGATGAAGCTTACAAATTAGTTGTGGTACGTTGAAACTTTCCAGTTGCTATCTATCTCCCACATAATCATATTTCTTGCTGTTGTTACGTATAGAAGAATGGATATATTTGATTATCCACTTTTTAATTGAAGAATATGATTATTTGTTCTTTGTAGTACAGTTCTTTTTTTGCAAAGGTTGGTATTTCTAATTTCTCTGAAGGCTTAGAATTAGGGTAGTCCTCTAAAAGGTCCGAAAAATATTATTTTGTAAAAACCACGGAAAATGGAAGAAAACAGTGTACCAGTACCAGAATTTCCCTCATAATAAAACTGTAACCTGACTGTAAACTGTAAAGTGGAATTTAAGCGATTGTGAAATTTTGAGTAGGTTTGGAATGGACTGTCCAAAACCTATAGCCTAAAACCGGAGACTGCAATACGAAATAACGCACGTCACGGCCTATTGCGCCGCATACGTGAGATTGCCAATGGGCTACCCTGTCTTTGAGCAAAGAAAGGAACTTGCCCATAGTCAGCTCAGTAGATTAGTTTGTCACACTTTGCTACATGATGATATATACATCATCAGATATATATATCTTTAAAAAAATGACTTAAAACCCATCTATTGAAAGAGGCATACATGTATGTGTGATTATGAATTGTGTCAAGCCTGCAGCTGCATGTTTTCATAATCTTCTTTTCTTTTCTGTATCTTAATCATTTTTGTAATTTAATATGCAAATGTTAATGAGTCACTTATTTCTGTAATTTAAGATGTACCTTGATCTCTCTTCAATTAAATTGTATTGTATGATGTACATGGTATGTAGATAAACAAGTACCGGTAGATGTAAAATGTAAATCTAAGTCCCTCCATGTAAAGCGCACTGAGAATTCCATCGGTTTTGAAATGCGCTATATAAGAAACATTTATTATTATTATTATAATAATTGTTATATGAATGTTTTGATGTTTCCCCTCTCACACAGTGGTCCAAACAGAGGGCATTACATCACGATAGTGAAGAGCTTTGGCTTCTGGCTCCTCTTTGATGATGACATGGTGGAGGTGAGTCAATCCCCGCATCTAAAGCATATTTGAGGCCACTCGTAAGCAAAGTACTCGATGTTAAAATTTTTTTTGATACTTTTGATAAATAATACAAAATAAATGACAACTCAAATCAAGCTGAAATTGACACATCATAAAGTCGAAGGATGTCTTATTTTTCGAAGCAGGTTTCATGACATGGTGTGATTTAGCCCCTGCAATGGGAAAAAAGCTCTGTGAATTTTGTTTCTTTTCTAAAAGTAACAATGCAGAACAGAGATAAATGAGTTTGTTTCATGATATCAGGCTTTGAAAGTAGCCCCCCGAAATCTTCTTTTTATATGGTGGCTGTTGTAAAACGTTGCATAGTTTGATGACTATATAGATTTGGGACAACATGCCGTGTAGTGTGCTTGCCTGTATTCAATAGATAGTTGACCTGTGAAAGAAATAAAGTCAGTAAACTCAGAAAAGGAGATCTGTGAAAATTTGAGCCAAAAAGTCATATGGCAGTTATGAAGCTTTGACTTATGCTCAACTTGCCAAAATGTTTGGGGAAATATGAATTTGTTTTTTACTGTGTACATTTCGTATTTCTGTCTTTCATACTGTTTCTGAGTGAGATTAATTAACTAAGATTATTATTTTCTCACACTTTGCCCTCACAGAAAATTGAAGTGTCAAGCATTGAGGAGTTTTATGGTCTCGCAACGGAAGTGCAAAAGAACTCGGATTCTGGATACATTCTTTTCTACCAAGCGAGAGAACTCTGAATAGACAGATGCTGTTCTCAGTCTCAAAATAGCAGCCCTGCCATATCTAAGAGAACCTGGACAAATGAGGAATTGTGATGTGCGCTCAAATTGTTGCCATGGTAATCATAATCTGTGATGGATGATCAAAAGTCAACGTATCAGCAGATTTAAAGCATGTGGCATTGTTATTCCAGAAGGAGAAGTGCTGTGTCGGACTTGTATTTTGGATGAGGTGATCCTGCGCGTCAGAGCAGTCGTCGGATCAACTGCAACAGAGTCATCGTACAAACATACCATAGTTCTATGAGCTTCTCTTACTCTTAACCCTATTTAGCCCTGGGCGGGGGCAAAAACAGCCGCCCTCCCCCCTCACATTTAATGTGAAAAGATTGCACCGTGACGTTTCATGACTTTTTTTTCCAAGTCTCACGCAAATTTGCGACGTGGGGGTACGCGGTTCCGCGTACCCTCACAAAAAAATTTGATATTGCCGTTTTTTTAAATCCTAATTTGACAATAATCTTAAGAAGAGTGTCTAGACTAAAATCTAGCAGTTTTGGGGCTATATTTAAAGATTTACAACCAAATTATGATTTTATGCATTAATTAGTTTAATTAATTAATCAAAAATAAATTTGAATAATTTTGGTGCAATTGACAATTGAATTTTGGAGATTACGTCATCAGTGACTTACGTGCCAATTTTCGTCGCGATCGCGCGATCAATGGTTGAGATTTCAAAATAGCCTGGGCTATATAGGGTTAAAGTATCTGTTCATTCTCAATTGAAATTGATATATTTCTGTATTTCTCATTCAAGAGCTCTCTCCTCGTGTAGTCTATTTTTTCCTTCTTCATTGTCTTGTTCAATTTTTTGTCTGTTTTTTTGTCATCTCTTTTCTCCTTGCTTAGCAGATCCTCTTTCTCTATTCCTTCCTCAAATTCTCTTTCACCATCTTTTTTCTCTGTCTTTACCTTTCACTCTCTTTCTCTCCCTTCCCATTTGCTAGCTCTTGCTGTTTCTTCAATGTCCAATGTTGTGTTTAGATATTTTCCTCATAACTTTACTTTTACAATCTATATGTTACATATTAAGATTATTATGAGCCTGGTAGCTCTGTCATGTTGTAATAATTGTCATTTAGTTTCCAAGTGATGTACATGTAGGCCCATTCCATTAGGTTTGGTCACTCAGTGAACAGTAAAGAAAACATTGCAGATCTCATGGCGCCCAGTTTGAAACAACTAAACACTGTTTTGAACAGTGAACATGGATGTGAAAGAAAGTGTGGTGCCCTGTAAAATATGGTAAAATGGATAAACATATACTACAGAAAAGGTTAAGACATTATTTTCTACTGTAGTTTGCTCCTTTTATTCAGGAGGACATGTTTATTTACACAATGGATAGATTTGATCTGGTGAATTACAATCAGTTTACATGGCTGGAAACACTTATATTGTCTTCAATGGTTGATGAGGGGGGTTGGGGAGTGGAAGGGGGGGGGGGGGGTTGTGAGTAGATTTTGGTTTAGCTAGTACCTACAAAGGCCAACAGATAGTCGTTAATTGTACCTGTAATGATGAACGATATGGATTCAATGGAATCCTCGGGATGAAAGTGGCTTAACCTTGCCTTTGAGACAATGGAACATTTGAAGAAAATGTTAAGGAGTTATGCAGACATGCAGAATTGCATCCAGAGGTCTGAATCAGAAAGTTTACAAGTCTGTATATATTGAAATGAATTTCAGTGATTTTTAGAATACAATTCTGTGCGTGGTCGTATATGTTGTAACAAATTATAAATAATGTACAAAATTGTATATCACAGAAATATTTTCTGTTAGAAATCAGATGCTGTCAAAAAAACCAACAGGAAAAAATAACTATAAAAAGACATTCTATTTTCCCCTAGAATTATTCTGATGGGCATGTAAATGTATAGCTTTTTTTTTCTGACAGTAGATTTGTTACTCCAAACTTTGAATAGGTAATCCTGTATGTATATGTTGTTGCATCTCTTGCAATATAATGTGTATAATGGCGACATATGTATATGTGCAGGTGAAAGTACTAGTTTTCTGTGAAATACGCAGAAGAAAGGTGCATTGGTATTACACTGCCAGTGATCAACTACATTGTCTGATGCCAGAAAAATGTTCTCAAAATATTCATTTCTTTCTCGTAACCTCGTCAGTACATGTACCATGGGTGCATGACGCGTGTAATGAACAGGCTTTTTCCAGGCTTGGTCCTAAAGAGGGTTCATGGTAAAAAAAAAAAAACATTTCTAATGGATGTAGAAGCAATACCCTGCTACCTGCACTTGTGATGCCTTTTCGCCAAGACAAAAAAAAAAAAAGAAGTATGGAAGTAAGTTTTAATGTACCAGATGTTACATCTGTTCAAAACTGCATAATTTCTTCTGAAGATATGTATAAATACAAATTTGTAACGACTTGTAAACTTTTGATTTTGCATTTAGGATATTTGCAAAATCAAGGCAGTCCATGAAATGAGGAGTTTTTATTCAGGTGTTTCAATTTTGCATTTTTTATATTAATTTATGAATGAATTATTTTTTATTTTATTATTATTATTATTATTCTTTATTCTTTTTTTTTTTTGGGGGGGGGGGAGGGGGGGGGGGGGCTCATTTTGTTCCTGTTTGATATAACTAAAACTTCACCCATCTTTTTCTTGTTTAATCCCCTGCTTTTATGGACAATTTCATCTTTGGAAAACTATTCCTTTAAGAATGTAAGCCTGTATTTTACTGGTCAACAACTGTTGTAGTTTGTGGTGATGAATACCGTATTAGTGTTCAATTTGAGGGCCAAAGTATGTGTGCAAGTCACGATTGATGTGTACTTGCTTAAGAATTAATGGAGATGTGATGGTTGTCATGTGTGACTGGAATGAAACATTTGTTTGATATTTGAATAAATCTGTCATTGTTCTTGGGATCCTGAAAAGCAGAAAAACAGTTACCAATCAAGCGTAAAGTTGTGCATAACTTGCGAACAGCTTGGTGAAACACCCCCTTGGTAAATAATACCAGAATGTAGTGATATGAGGCATTCGTGCATTTATGTTCTTCAACATCACTTTTCTTGTCAGATCACAAACAACTCCGCAGTTTTATACTGCAGCATTTGCACTGTGGTTGGAGTGTTAGCATGCAAACTCATGATACCCGGCACATATAATTAGACAATGTGACTGATTCCCAGAAAAAAATGCAGAATGTGTTTAAAGGGCATATATTGTACTGGGAAGGCAAAAACGCTTTCAAAAAGTAATTGTTAGCAATCTTCCTGCTGATCGTCTTAAATTCATGTATTGTCCATTTTAGAAGCTTGCTGAAAGTTATTTGCCCTCAAATGATCCAGATTTGGTGTAATTAATGATTAATGATTAAATCCTCAAAATGTTCGGCCCGAACATTTTGAGGATTTGTGATTTAATCACTTTTTACTCCAAATGTAGATCATTAGAGGGCAAATAATTTCAGCAAGCTTCTAATATGGAGAATACATGAATTTAAGACGATTGGCAAGAAGATTGCTAACAATTACCTCTTGAAGGCGTTTTTGCCTTCCCGGTACTGTATATGCCCTTTAAAATACATCCCTCCATTTGAATACCATTGATCAAAAGTTACAAAGATAAGTGTTGTATCTGATGTGATTTTGAATTAAGAGAGAGTGTTAGATGTTATGATTATGTGTTGTGTAGTGAAAATTACAAGGGTACTAGAATGACCAATACTGGTCTGAATAAGTTATTCTTATATGATCAATATTGGATCTATGCATTATTATTTGTTGTTACTGATATTATTAATATCATTTTACGATAACAACTATACCACTCCTACTCCTTTCCCCTACTGATATTATGACATCTATTTTACATGCAACTGTCATTGTTGTAGTTAAAAATCATTTCTAGTTCTGCATCTTAAAGATGGTGGATGTCTGGAGAAAAAGAATTTCCCCTAAAAACACAACAAAAGATAAAAACTAAACAAAAAGAGAGCGATGAATTTCCAGAATATCATAAATTGACAGTGTTAGCTTGTATAAGCCAGTGAATATGTATAATTTCAAAGAGAATTTAATAGTGACTGGATATGTGTATGAAAGCAAGACCAAAGCTATTAGTACATGTATGTAGCAATGAGATATACTAATTCTTATATTTTCACTGTACTATTACTGCTGTTAAGTATTACTGTATTTCTTTAAAAATATATTTTATGCAGAATTATTTTAAGGTTTTGGGAATGTTAAATGACCAAATTGTCATTGTGCAGATGAGTGCATTAACATACTCGTGTGAGGGTTCTAATTTGCACATCATTTTCAGAGAATCATCATTTTAGGACGAAAGACATTTGAGACATAATTTTTATCGATTAATGTCAGAACAAAGTTGATTTATTGATATCAGTGTAGGTAAAATCAATTCAATAAAAATGATATTATAAAGACTGACATGTCATGCTTTATGATAACATTTTCATAATTTTAAATTATTGAAAGAAGTCAGAATCCCATTTTTTTTTATTAGTAAGTGACACATGGGTATTGATCTACATCAGATTGAACTCAGTCTGTTCTCTGTATTCAATTTTGAATTGTTGCTAAAATTTTAAGCCACGATCATGTGGCAGGGTATGCAGTAATCTTGAAGAAGAAAAAGTAAATAAGAATGTTGCGATGTGCTCATATCATTCTTGTAACATTCTACTAGCAAATGTTAGTTTCAATTGAATGTAAGATTTATATATTGAATAATTATATAAGAGTAAAAAAAAAACACTATTTCAGTATAATCAAATTTCATGAAATTGTGTGTTGTTATTCTTCTATGTTTATGTGAGATGAAGGGAACTGTGTGCATGAAGATTTGTGCAGTTGTGAGATAATGTGAAGAAAAGACTGCAAAGAAAAAGAGAGTGATGGAGGAAAAGTAAGGTGAGGAGAAGACGAAAAAAAGGAGGATTACATTTTTAAATATTTGTTTGTTATATGGTGACATTTGAAGAGCAAATATACATTTACTTTCATGGAACTTGATCAGTTGATTTTGTTGTTGCGCTATAAGGTACCCAAGGTTTATTAAAGATCTATTTTATTGCAGTCCATCTCTCATGAAACAATGACAACATAAGTGGGGATTTTTTTTTATAGTGAGATATTCTTTGAGTTACTGAAAGACAAACTAGTACATGTATTAGATTCATGAGCTGTGAGGGCGCTATTCTGGTACACGTTTTTTTTCTTTCTCCCAGCAGCAGAGAAGAAACCAAATAACCAAAATGAATACGTTATTATCAAGAGCAAATACAATTTTTGCCTTTACTTTGAGCATTTTAGCAGCTCTAACATTTTTGTGCTTTTTGACCACCTTTGGCCTGGACACAAACAGACCGGTAAAGATTATAACGACAGATCATTCCGTGTAAGTATTAGCAGCTGCTTTTTGATCGGTCCCAGATACCGAATTGTATGTTTGTATTATCCGGACATTTTTGTTACCTCAACTAGGCAAGCAAAATGGAAATGTCTTCATCGATACTTATTATCAAAGGCCAAATAATGATATTATCTTGTCATTTAATTAAGTTACATTGTAGATAGAAGAGGCCATGGTCAGACAGTGGTCAGATTGTATGTGTCTGATTATTGACATGGACATGGTGATTGTGCATGTGTGATTCTGTGGAGGAAATCGACTATCATTTGTACATGTAATTGTATGCAGAGAAAATTGAGTCAAAATAAAATACTTAAGCCAAGTAAACAATAGGCAAAGTAAAATATGAAGCCTTCTAGGGAAAATAAAGCCATATATGTAATTATCACACAACCCAACCAACAAACAACAAACTAGATTTTTTTTTCATATTGAGTGGGTTAACGTTGGGGCCTGGCTTACTGCGACCAGCCCGCTCACGCAGTGAGGCTCCCGCTGCACGGGAGCAGTCCCGGGGCTAGGGCCTGGCATGTCTTCTTCAACAGAAGTTTTGAAAGTAAAGATTTGACTGCCCAGTGCCCACATTCAAATACGATACCTATAATCCATATTTTACCTGGAATTCAGAGAGCAGTTTGGTGAAGAGCATCTAACTATGACCAGATAGTTGAGTGCATGTTGTGTTCTGGTAATAATATGCAATGAAAAATTGACAATATACAGTGTCTTCATTGAAGAGATTAGTATAGGTTCCATCAATGGCGACTGATTCAGAAAAGGATGTGCTACTGTCAAATCTTGTGCAGACAAATGTTTATTTATTTAGAAAGAAGATGTACTTGTATTAAATAAAAAAACAATGTGTTGATGAACAATTTCTTTAGCAGAAGTCCACAAAAGAGGAAATATAATAACTGTTTAAAAGCTTCTTTTACCCACATTCACTCTTTAGGCTTTAAGACAATAGACTGTGGTTCTGTCACATTAAGTACCTTCTAGGCTTTAATCTCTGGCAACTTCTCCCATGTCTACATGGTTACAAATGAGCAAAATGCTATCTTCTAACAATAGCAAGCAGCCACAACAACAACAATAATATGGTATGTTTTCCTCAATTTTTTTTACTTCAGGAAGCATACGTACACACAGTACGGTGAGAATGCGGACCTTGGGAGCTTCTACTTTGACCTGCAGGTCAATCTGGAGCCCCTCTTCAACTGGAACACAAAGCAGCTATTCATCTACCTGACTGCTGAATACGAGACCCCACAAAATGTATGTTTTCTATTTATTTCATATGTTGGTGGAAATAATTACAAGAAGAGTAGGAGTGTAAAAGCTGCTATTTTGCTTCAGGGTTTTAGTTTCTAAACTTTCGCTAGTCACTCTTGGGTCACAAATTTAACAACACGTGAAACTATTTCACGTAATCTTGGAATACATTTTGCACAACACACAACAGTGTGTAAAAGTTTTCTCCCAGTGTTAGGAGTAAAGTAGCTTGGTAAATATCAGAGTGTCAGGGACAATGCATATGCATACCTGGAAGAAGCTAGGGTATCAATTTGCAAACAATTTTATTCCCCCAACATCCTCAAAAAATTGGCTTATAAAATATTAAAAAATCTCATTTGCTACTGTTGATATATCCTCAAGCGTTGAATTACTGTCTCTCATCAGAGAGAAAACTGAAGCATAGAACAAAAAAATGGGATGAAGGAAAGAAAGGGGGACAAATGAAATCAATGTCCTCTACATTGGCTAGGGAAGGAAAAGCGCTGGATTGTCACCTTTGATCAGAAAAAATGTATTTTAAAAGAAAACAGAAATTACCAATGTTATGCTATTTTATAAGTCTCTCAGAGAACCTATATCGACTATTTCCTTTGAATATTCTTGTAAAAGAAAATATTTGCGATCTTTCAGTTGTGTAGATAGAATCATACATGTAAAGTGCAAAAAGAATTTAGACACATAAATTATGGTGATCTTCTCCTCTCTGTGTTTCATTTGTTTACCTAGACGCTGAATCAGGTGGTCATTTGGGACAAGATCATCAAGAGGACGTCAAATGCAAATATCAAATTCAACAGAATACAGCCCAAATACCCTTTCTATGATGATGGATATGGTCTCAAGTAAGTATTGATTTGATTCATATACAGCTTCTCTCAGCCTATCACAAACAAAATACAAGGAAATGTAAAGTAAAGATAAAGGCCATCATGACTGTTGGAATGTTGAATATAAAAGTGACGGGGAAAATACTTTTTTTAATGTGTTAAATGCTCAAAGCTGTGCTTGACTTGATTGGTAAAAAAAAAGAGACTAGTTTAGCTGATAAGTTAATTAAATCAAATTGGTTGAATAGGAATTGTGAAGTTGAATTTACATTTTATTAACATATTATTTATACTTGCAGAAGATAGTTGTATTATTTCATGTGTTGTATTTGTATTTGTTTTTACCTTGTAAATTACCGCAATTCAGCTGTATGGCTGCGAAGATGATTTTTATAAACCTTGAATTGAATTGAATTGAATTGAGTGAATAGTCTTTGGGACAGTAATGAAAAGCATTTTGCTGATTTCTCCTTTTTTCTCCCATAATACAATGTTGATCTGGCTATTTTCTTCCCCCTCTCCATCTTATCTCTTTCTTCTTCTTCACCGTCCTGCTCACACATACAGGAATAATCAAAACGTCACCCTGACCCTCTCATGGAACATCATTCCCAACGCTGGCCTTCTCCCCAGGATATACGGCACCGGTGCCGACTCGTTCTCATTCCCAGCCGAATACACCACGCATCGGATATAGATCAATAATTCATCATCCTTAGTTCAGTTCCATCTATTCATAGTCAAGTTCTAGCCTCTTCTCAGTTGCTTTCTATCATCTCCTTCTTGGTCTTGTCATATATTATTGCATAGATTTTTCCGAATAGATACAATTCTGCTGTAGCTTACTTTTTTTCTTTCCGTTTATGGGATATTTGTTGTCTTTTGTCAATACCGGTATATGTAATTTGCCTTTTCACCATTTTAAGAAGTTTGTCACCGGGACGTTTGACATGTGTTGCCGTATGTTGGTTTGATGGGGTAAATCTGCATTTAAAATCGATTGTCATGTCTATATTAGTGGAACAAATAATTACCTTTCTATCTACATTTCCTTTATGAGGTTGTTGTAGCACCTTCTATTGAAAATTGTGCTTTCCAGTTTTACACACATGTATACACACTGTGAGACACACATGAAAACAAAATGTCTCAGTATTGTTACATCCCATGTTACAGAAGTGAGAAAATATTTGCCTTTAAGTTGACGGCAAGAATTTAGTTCTGAAGCTGCCTATCTATTGATAGACGGTCAGAGCAAGTGTTGCTAATCACAATGCTTCTCATATACAGTAGTGCAACTTTACCCTGAGGTCTCATTGCACATTATGGAAAGAGGAGTTAGGGGAGGGAGTAATTGAGCAATTTACATGAAATTATATACAGTAATATTAATCACTAACACTTAGGTAAACAACTTATAACAAAATAATATTGATAAGTCTATAGCTACGAGCGACAAAAAAGCAAAGCTGATTGAACATGTTCTTTGATCTTTGAAGAAGAGATGTGAGCAACTGCGGTTTTAAACACAGTGCATAATTGTTTCGAGCCAAAACTAATCACGATCGAAGACCAAGATTCCCTCTCTCTGATAGAATATTCATGATTTTGTGTGTGTTGCCATTTGTGTCACAAACAATTTTGAGACCAGTTGGTGGAGATATGATTATAACACTCTTCTTGGCTATGGGGAGTTAAATTGGATATACAGGTGTATCTTGGCTGTTTGTTTCTGCAGTAAACAACATTATGGATCAAAGGTGATGTGAATACATGTTTTGAATCATGATAAACTTGTGACAAAAGATAATTACTTTGTTACAAAGATAATTACATTATCAGATTTATTTTTAATGCATATATGGAGGGTACAAAGTTCACACTTGATTCCATGCGGTAGGTCTATAGTAATACTCAAACAGTCAAAGAATTTGCATGCACAATGGTCATGGTCATTACATGTGATTACAATGATTTCTAGAGTGTGTTTATACGTTTATCTTTCAAATTTTGAAATTGTTGGACATGAACTAACGAGAAAGCTGATCAGCATAGTTTTTATGCCAGGTGCAATGTTGTTAGTTATGTCTGGAAATGGATCTACAATGTAGGTACAGTAGAATAAACTGGCGAATTAAATATTTCAAAGACATAATTGGTCCAACAGTTTCTGTACAAATCATTATGCAAGATATTTTATGAAAGAAATGTATGCATTTCCGTTCACACACACACACACACACACACGGTAGGATACAATGTATACTGATATTACATGAAGGATATTTGAGATGTCCTGTCAAAAATCTTTGCATTTGATAAAGAAACAGTTTGCTGAACATTCAAGCTCTCTTGACACTCATTTTCAGGATTACACAATATAGTTTATTGGAAAAGCTGTGAAATGTTGTCTTTACACAAAATTTTACAATTGTCTGTCCTTCAAATGTTTTTAGAATGATGCTTAAAACTCCCTAAAGTAATTCAATGGTCTTCGAGAGTAATATTTCTTTTTACTATTCTCTCGGAAATGCGAACATGACATGTTTGTGAAGTAGTGTAAATGGTAGATACATGTATCATTGATTTATGTGATATTGAAATATCAACTGATGTTTACGTCTTTAACAAATATATTACTTGCACTATAAATGGTCTATCATAATTGATTCAAACACTAGATTAATGTTTTTTTATGTCATCCATTCAAGGAATTGAAAGGGAGTGGTTCTTGTTTCCCTCTCTGATCAACTTAAGCTGGTACAGTGTACTGCAATTTTATATTGCATTTTGTATATGCTATGTGAGCACATGCTTCTTTTTTCTTTCCTGGACAGTTTGGTTTCTTGTGTTTGTTCGTAATGTCAACTTTTTGATGTTCATTTGATGTTTATGAGTTGTTCTCCTCTGTTGTCAACATTTGTTCTTTGATAAATGTGGAATAACGCTTTTAAATACACTGATCTTTTTCTGTCGATTTATATGCATGTTTCTTTTGTCATTTATTAGGAATTCATTCACATTTGAGATACAGTTATGTTGTGAAGATGTGCATGTTAACAGGCGAAAATACATGTATTAACACAGTGTGGAAGATGGTGGTGTACAGTTTAACACGTTTCGATAGAATGAAGAAACGTTGCCACGTTTTACACCATATGACTTCATCCTTTTATGCGCCAGGAAAATTGCTGCTGTATGAGATTAGTGTGTACATGTATTACCAGTGATGCATATCGGACCAAAGCGAGCGTTACGATCGAATTGGGTTATCGTGTTCATTAATTAGTACATGCTATTATTACCCATTTAAGGAGTGCATACCGGAACTATTGGGAATTGTTACCCATTTACCTTTTAAAATGAGGGATAAGATTTGGGAATTGTGAACACATAATTAATAGAATAAAGGGATATTTTTGGAACCATTTTGGAACACGAGAGATAGAGAGAGAGAGAGAGAGAGAGAGAGAGAGAGAGAGAGAGAGAGAGAGAGAGAGACTGAGGGAGGGAGGAAGAGAGAAAGAGATGAAAGGTGTGTGTGTGTGGGGGGGGGGGAGGGGGGGTGGAGGTGCTGAGGTCATGCTACATTTAATTACACTAATCGTGGATAGGGGAAAATGGAAATTTCATTTCCCCCTGTATTGTTGTCCCCATTTAAATAAGATCCTCTCGCCCCTTTTCCACTCTCTTTTTCCATCTCCTTTCTCGTTCTTGCATTCTTCTCCTTTCTCCCCTCCTTTCTACATCCCTCTTCTCTTATTTTCTTCGATCTCTCCCCGTGTCTCCTTCTTCCCCTCATCGTTCACTCCCGTTCACCCCCTAATTTCTATATTTTATTCTGTCACCGATCGTCTCCACTCCTCTCCATACCCCCTTCACCCCCCCCCCCCCCCTTCACCCCCCTTCCCTCCTCCATCTCTTTCCTTCTTTCCCCGCCTCGGTCTCCCACACTATCTCTTCGTCTACAAATCTTCCTTCCTCACTTCTCCCCTTTCTGCCCCACCCCTCTCCTCTTCACCATCTTCCTTCAACCCCAGTCTCTCCACCCACCCTCGTCCGCACAAACTTCAAGAAAGGCCAGCCAATCCTATTGAATGAGGCGATACTTCACAAACCTCTCCCATCATAAAATGCTTGCTCGTCGCCTCTGCAGCGACACGTCCAAGGCGGGCGGCCTCCTTCACAGGAACCCGTCATTGATCCCGTCCACTAGGTCATTATGACGTCACGCGGGTCAGGCTGGGGTCAAGTTCTTGACCTTGAAGGAAACGGTGATGGAGGAGAAGAGGAAATCGGCAGGAACACATCTCTCATCGCGTTGGGTCTTTCGAAAGCGGCGCATCTGATCGAATCTACAGAGCCACGTCGGACGAAGGGGCAAGGGACATATTAAGTGATTTTGAATAGACACGGTGTCCCGCCCTTTTTCTTCACGTAGACCTAGCGCTTGCTCTCGCTCTCAAAAACTGATGATGACCTGTAAAAAAACACTCGTGAAAAGTGTGTCAAGACTTCATAGCCGTTGACATTGCACTTCCGATGCCCACAATCATGACAATTTCCGACATAGGCCTATATAAATCATAGTACAAATAAAACGGGAAAGCACAGCATACATCATAGCTTGAAGTTTGTCAAGCCGGTTAGCGTATCTACTACATGAACTATCATAAACATTCAGATAGTATTCATTCTATTCAATATTTCATCAAATAAAGTTCTTATTGAGCGGACAGAGATACAAACGATTCCGCAATTCTTTCCTGCCCCCCCCTCTAGTTTCTCCAAGGATGGGATTCGTGGTGATGGTTAGACGAAGGGTGATGGTGTGTGTGTGTGTGTGTGTGTGTGGGAGGGGGGGGGGGAGAGAGTTCACATCACATAACAGCTTAACTCTTTAGTTCTAAAATAGGTAACGTCATATGTTAAAGTGCAGAAATGCAAGCATACATACATTTATACACATAGGCCTAAACACACCCCAAGAATTCTTACGCTTTAAATTTCTCAATTTGGTACTCATCAAGATGATTGTAGTATTTCAAGTCTACCTCTGCACTGTCCACAAGCCGCCCAAGATATCGATGTTCTCATGCCAAATCTATGGATGCATCCTCCTGGCAATGCCAGATAATGCACGTTTCCTAGTCATGTTTGTTTACCTTCCTATATACTCATAAAATACCGAGCATATGATCCGCTAAACATTTGTCTTGTTGTTTTGATATCTAAATCAGTCTATACAAATTGTTGCGTGGCAAATGTAAATCAAGCAATCGAAAAATAAATCGATGAATGATCGCTTCAATAAACTGAAACATGGTTGTTATCGAGTATGCGATCTAAACGGCCTGCTGTCTTCAATGGGACATCCTTTTCAGTAAGTTATTTGTCTCTTAGAATTGTTGATACACCGTAACTTTCAGGGTAAATTTTGTTTAAAAACAGTTTAAAATTAGGCACCGAATAAGACAATATCCTCCTACGTGTTCTTTTATTCCTGTAGTTGGACGCATTTAAACGTAATGGACACTAATCCCGTGGCACGACAGACGTTCATAGTTGCAACATTTCTACTGCATTATACATGAATATTTAGTTTCAATTTATCACATATAGGTTAATCTACTATACCCTTTTTGCAGGCCTGATTGTTTATATGCGAAATTTACTATTTAAGCATCTCTCAGAATATAGCAACAGAAAACACTACTTTTTATACATTATGTCAAACGTCTTGTATAAAACTGTCAGTATTAATTGTGTTGTTCATGTGTTTCATACAAGTAGTTATATACCTACTTTACACAATTTGGCAATGGCTTCAACAAAGACACAATACATGTACCTTAAACGTTAATCTCCAGTTCATTGTGGATTTCAATCAATTTATGTATCCTTTTAGCCATAATATGACATTAACATTGTATGTTGTGGACAATTATATTGATATTATCAACAACTCCAGTTTTCCTATTAAACAGCGGGTCTACTTTTTTTTTTTTTTTTAAACAAGAAGAAGGAAGAACTGGTACCCGCCGGGAATCGGACCCTGGTCTCCGGTCAATGTCTTGACCGCTAGGCCAAGGTTGGTGTATATATGCGCGGTACTTTCATCCAGACCGAACGCGCTTGACCGATAGACGGCTAGCCTTTATTTATCCATTCTATACAATTCCTTTATTTTGGGTATAAAGGTCATGAACACTGAACAGCTGTGTTATTCACTTGGCTCTTAATGAGAATGGATGAATTATACAGACAAACATGTTTATGAAGACGATCATAATGTAAACAGAAAATGTGATATTCAGGAACAGGTGGTCTTTAATTCAATTCAATTCAATTCATTTATTAAGTTTCACTCAAAAAATAATATTTGTAACATACATCTGGAGATCGAAGCAATATAAAAAAAATAATACTCGCATATATACATAAAATGAAGTATATAAAAGTTTTCCAAAAAAAAATGTAACGTACATCTGGAGATCGAAGCAATATCAAACAAAATGAATACTCGCATGTATACATAAAATGAAGTATATAGATAATATAAAACAACGATCTTACATGCAGAATGTATTAATTAATGTACAGAATGTACATTTAATTCATTAATTTAACCCTTTGAGTACCAGATAAACTGCTGCTTTATGGGATTTGTGTGTATTACTTGTGAAAAAAATGACATATGGCACTCAAATATTTAAATAGACAGGTACGATTACATGCACATTCATGTGAAGGAATACAAAGGGAATGATCTATACAGATAAGTGGCCTATCTGCTCGAGTGCAGATTAATTTACACATGTCTTTTATCTAGTTTGATAAAACACAACAAAAATCAATCTCATTCACATACAATACAAACAAATCGAACATTTTATTTTCACTTGCTTTCTTATTATTTCGGAGGAAAAACACAGAATTTTAACATTATAGTACTAGACTTGCAGAAGTCATGATTTGAAATTATTACATTTTGTACAGTCGCCAGGCGAAATTATTTACATTGTCGAGACAAAGATAGGGCGTAGATTCGTACTCATAATGGACGTCATGTGGTGTGCGACAACGAAAGTCAATGACTGCAAAGTGATTCACGGTCATTTAAAATAAAACGGTTTCTATCTTTGGAATTGGTTTTTGCCAGTCTAGTTATTGTGATACATTGTGTTATTTAGAGAATGATCGTACCGGTGTTTTGTTTCATATTTACTGTATTGTTTTGTTGCTCATCTTCACTTGAATGGCACAATTATTATGAGCTCTTTGTGTTTTGTAGTGTCTCTTTCACTTTTATTGTTTGTGTTTTGTGTTGTTTTGTCTCTCGCGATATTTTTTTTTTTACTTTGGGATCATGTCTCGGTAAGTTACTTTTAACTTCTAGGTGATGATCTCATCCATCTTTGTTTATATTATGTCTCTTTATGCATTCGATTGTGTTTTTGTACTTTTCGTATATTCGTATGTTCATAGTGTACTTTTGCAAAGGATGCATGTTTTCTTATATTGTAGAGAATGAATACACTTCAACTCAATTCACATTATTTTATAATGATATTATAACGGGCGTGATTGAAGAGTGGTTTACCAATGATTTTGTAACGTTGTAGTACATTGGGTGGTATTATAAACAAGGCATAGTGCCTACACGTTAGAAATATGTATTGCCGCAAAAAGCGTTTTCGGACGCTATACATTGGTTGACTATACGCAATCCTTCTCATACCAAACGTGATAACCCAACCTCATTAAAGCCTTTACATACAACTGATGTATTTTTAGAACACACTAATCACAAGGAGTTGCACGTTATCGGCACACATCGGGTTAACACACACTAAACGTCATCTGTTTGAATGATTATCCTATAATGACTCTTTTGCAATCAGAAGCCAAGTAAGTAAATAAAGCTTATTCAGAGACTCTCAGGAAATGGTGGTAGCTTTCCGTGAGAAGATACTCATTATACGAGAGTCAGTGTAAAGCAATGTGTACCGGCCGGTGGTTAATGAGTATTTTTTTTCGTGAAGCAACAAGAACATTTAATCTAGTTCTTTTCCTGAAGAACGTAGTTGTTACGAGAGTTAGGGGAAACTATAGTGTAGCTAGTTCCTTTTTGGGAGGACCGTGCAACAAGTATCTCATCAGTAACCATAATCAAATACCAAACCAGAATAAACACATTATGAGCCTTGCCGATACCTCGAGATCTTCTTGCCCTCTGATTGGTCAGAAGGAATCGCGCGTCACTGGTAGTGAACCGCAGTGGACGGAGGATCCCTTCTAAGAACGCATGCGCAGAACTTCCTCTTCTCTGGGATTTGGGAAACTTTTAGGGGCGCGGAGATGATCGAAATCCCACTGAGCCAGATGCAGTTCTGAGAGTCGCCTGTTTGGTCTCGATTTTTCGAGCCAGATTCGTTGAGATACATCACGTCTCCAACGGGAAGAAATATCTGGATTGTAAGAACTTTGGCTGGCGTAGCACCAGAGGTACATAGAAACAAAACGTTCAAATTTGCCAAAGTTGAAGCGGGAGGCTAGATCAGGTACCACTCACTGCACGGCTGGTTGATTGAGGAAGGAAAGACGAGAGAACACGAAATTTTGAGCTTATCAGGTAAGATATATTTTCATTTATACTTATGAGACTGTGTCATATTTTTACCCTACCCTTCATTGGACTACTTTACATACTACATGCAACAAATACAACAGAAATATATCTCCTTGCTTCGAATATTCAGATAAAAGTAACCTCGTGAGTCTTTCTATGTCTTCAGAAAGTCGGTGTAATTATACAATATCCAACAAGCAGGCCCAGGCCTTTGCTTGTGTTTCTGAGAACTTGTATTAACGGAGACAAAACAATAATACATGCATATCTGAAGAATAATCGAAGCAGAATAGAATTATACATTTACTAACACAATCATTTAGTCGCTTAGTGTTGCAATGAAAATTTAAATTTAAAATTGAATTGCTTTCTGCCATTGTTGTTGATTTAGCACATGATAAACGTTTGGGTTATTTTAACAGTTAAATCATATCAATTTCTTTAAGTTTTACGTTTTTAAAATAAAGTTTTAGCATCATCATTATCATTGTTATGGTCTCAATGTTGCTTTGTACAAGTTGCCGGATAGTTAGATGGATATATTAATTGATTGATTGATTGATTGCTTGATTGATTGACTTGTAATTGATATGCATGTTCACAAGACCCTAGGTAATAGTTCACGCATGGTAAGTCGTTACGTAAGATATCGACTGCTTTTGAGACAAGTACTAGACTTTGCGTCCGTTTTACGTAAACACAGCTAGTATCCGTCTACTGTGGGAAAAAATCACAAGTCAACCGTTCACGTTCGATACATACTAGATCACGCAATTAGCTTGCATGATATTAATTCAACACACTTGTTTCTGTACTAAGATTGATGTCATTCACGTCCACTATTTAAAAGTGTCGTTGTATAAGTCAATTAAGTTGTTAGTACTAAGCATTAAAACGGGAATTTGAGATATCAAGAATGAGCAGAGTGAGTCAGATAGCGTATAAGCCTAAGTGATATAAAATTTTTATAGCCTTAAGGAAAGAAAAACAACAATACAACAACAACAAGCGGTCAAAGAAAGAGTGTATATTAGTCCTTGTAAGGAAGCAGAATAAAAATGGGAAAACTGAAAAACAAAAGTAGAAAACAAAGACAAAAACAAAACAAAAAACCTGAGAAATAAATAAAAAGAAAAAGAGAGACGAAGAAGAAAGGAAGGGGGAACAATATAGTCCAAGCGGTAAAACGACAGAGGCCGGAATATAACTTAGTAATATAAGACGAGGAGATAGAAAAGATGAAAAGTTATCACATATAGGCCATCATTGATATTCCATCTAGAAGTGTTTGTCGCAAACACGATGCACGATGCATGATGCACCGTCTTAGATTCTGTGCCATCTCTGGCCATTGTAAGAAAAATCATCGTAATATAAGGTTCTAAGAAATTAATTGTACCTCCACCATCTCATCCCAGCCGATAATTCGATGTAAAATTCCATAAGATTGAGGCGGCATTTTCAGACACTTTGAGAAAAGAGCATCATCGTTTTATTAGTTGTGTGGGACAGTGTGTTTGTGAGGGCTGTGTATGATGATTCAGGTATGTGTATGATAAGGGGAGGGATGGACAAATAGAGAGGGGGAGAGAGAGGTAGAGGGGCGTGGGGAGAGAGAGAGAGAGAGAGAGAGAGAGAGAGAGAGAGAGAGAGAGAGAGAAAGAGAGAGGGAGGGAGAGAGAGTGAGAGTGAGAGAAAGAAGGATAGGGAGAGGTTGGGAGGTGGGGGGGGGGGGGGGGGTTGGGCTTGGGGCATGACACGCACGCACTCTACCAATGCCATGCCAGATTATTACGTCAAATTTGTGCATCTGGCAAGTAGGAAGCATTCGTCTGCTACAATCATATCCAGTTTGACCTTGCTCAGTCAACAAGCATATCAAGAGAAAGAAATTCGTCATATTTTTTCGCGGTATTTCCTCTCACAGACGGCACCGAAAATTGACCCATATTACCGGTTTCGATATTCCCGCCAACATCTCGTTGTAGCATGTGGGAGAAAGGAGACGTCAGCCGAGTTATCTCCTCGGTCTTCAGCAAACCATCAAGGCCACCACACAAGATACGATCCAATCAGTCGTACGTACGACTCTGCGACTGGCTGAATCGCAGGACCCTGTCATGGGATTTGTATAAGAAGGTGACGTCACGTTTTTCAGCCGTAGGTCCTTACGACTGCAAATTCGTGGCTAAATAATGTGTCGTCTGCGTCGCCTTTAGAAGTGCGTTTATTGCACGTTCATTGTCTTTCCATACTTTGCAAATTATCGATATGAAACCGAAGCGAGTGTGAATACATCGCATGGCATTGTGATTCCTTTTATCTCATGCTCAAACTGGGTTGGATATGAAATTTAGATTGCAGGAATTCAAAATAAATCAACACAACGAGTTCATAGTCAAATATCAATAACCATTATGATGAACATAATTATAATGATACGAAAAAACATGCTACACTTCTAATACCAATAGTAATGATATCAAAGTAATGATTCACGTTGATTATGTTACACATTTTACCTTAGAGAGTCCCTATGCGTTGTAGAAGAGTGTGGTTTGTCCGAGGTACCACTTCGTTCCTTCAGGGCTTCCAGCGAACGGTGGTCCTGAGGCAAGGGACTAGTGGTCGAGAAGGAATCTGCGTTGCCTGGTTGCACGAGGATGCACTTTTTTGTTTAAAGGGATAGTCCACCCTGAAATCATGTTTATTTCAATAAAAGCAGACACAAGTCATGAAAGAAAAATATTAGTGAAGGTTTGATGAAAATCCGTCAAAGAATAAGAAAGTTATGATCTTTTAATTTTTTTTTTGATTTTTAATAAAGATTTAATTGTATGATATGACTTCAGATGTACAAATGTAGTTCTGTATCAAAATATTTAGCCATCTTTATCCCTGAAGCGACATGCACTTACAAGGTTTGTATACAACGGCTGGTATCCTACAAGAAAGCTCATATTCTGTTCAAACTCTTAATATGCCACGGAGGCTATTTTGCACAAGTAGCGGTAACACACACATCCCATAGGGAAAGCCGTTTGCTTGGCACAGAAAGAGTTAAACCTACTGGTAGTTCATTGTTGAGCATATTATGCGCTTCAAGATAAAGTATGTGAGAGTTTGTCTGCAGACAAACTTGTGGTCTATCCCACCCCACCCCCATCCCCATAGTCGAAAACTATCACTATGAACCATGGATCCAGTATGGTATATGAAGGCCGAATGACTCATTATTGCTGTATCATCCATAATGCGTATCGCATATTGCCGGTTTTGTACAGTTTACAGCAATTTTGTATTAAAAAGTAAAAGGGCGTACCCCATAAACAAAATGTGGGCGATGTTTCCGGTATCCTGTGTAGATCACTTTTGCAGGCGACTGGTAGCGGTGGTCAGGACCTGGCAATCTTTTCTTTAAAAAAAAAATTGAAGTAATTTTCCGACTGCAGAGTGGTAAATACAGTGGCAAGGTTCTTAACAATCTGATAAAGTTTAGTTTACCAATAAAGGAAGGTCGGTGACTTATGGAAATATGATTCAAGTGGATAAAAATGAGTGCGTGGCCAGAAATGAAGAGGGATGCGAGGAAGAGAAATCATGCTTTATTAGCTAGGCGGTATGATGGTCATGGCTATGAACTACTCACATTGTATTATCATGATCATCATTGGCAAGAATGATTGATATGAAAATAGTTCTCACAATTTCTTTCTCTCCTAATGTTATCACGAACATATCAATCTTAAAACCTTTACTTTTATAGGCTGATAATATTATGTGCGTTGATAATCTGAAAACCATCTTATCTTCATAACGCGTCATCATTCTTTGCTTTCGTTTGTAATATCGAGGCGATAGGAAATACGACATGTTTGATGTTGTGTAGTGATATGTAAGTTATTAAATTTTGAGAAAAAAAAAGCTTTTTGGTAAGTAATTGTTAAAAGCAAGGTCATCTGCTTTTATTTTAACTGATTCATCATTACAGAAGTATTCACTCAATTGGTTGATCAATCAATGAAAAAATGAATCAGTCGATGTAAGCAAT
Source organism: Arbacia lixula (assembly GCA_963669155.1). NCBI lineage: Eukaryota > Metazoa > Echinodermata > Echinoidea > Arbacioida > Arbaciidae > Arbacia > Arbacia lixula. The sequence goes on along the minus strand of OZ022582.1, from coordinate 9,758,855 downwards.
CACTCAAACAAACAATCAATCACTCAATAACGAAGTAAAATTATAATTATTATTTTTTTTTTTTGGGGGGGGGGGGGGAGCGGAGTGGGGGGGGGGGGGTAACTGAAGAGGGGGAGGAGAGTTGAATGAAGAAGGATAAGTTATTATTTATTTTTATGACAGAAACTTTACATATAAGTGTAAGGACTAACATTTAAGTCCCTCAAATAAGATTGATTGATTGATGCAGCGGGTTTTATTTGCATGGAGGCAATGCTTTGTGCATGTAATATGGTAACAGAGTTATTCATGGTAATGTCAATGCATCGAAGAGTAGGCGTATAAGAAATTGCGTGACTCGGTTAAATCATGGATGCCTCTATCTATGGATGGAAAGAGGTCGTTTGAAAGTTCAAGTCGTTAGTTTTGTAGTGAAAATAATTCACGTACGCCCAAGTTTGTGTTTCCAATTTGCAAGCATGATCATCTTGTTCTCGTAGTTGGGGCTTATCTCAGCTTTCTGTTTCGAATTATTTTGTCCATCGATCATAGTCATTTATCTTTGAAAAGGAAGCTCTGTCGGGGAAAATAAACTAGCATCTCCCACCTTCCCACGTTTCCTTCTTTATTTTCTGACCTTCTCTCAATCTACCTTCACATTTGGATTTACTTTTTTCACGTTCTTTCTCCCCCCCCCCTCTCTCTCCCTCAGCCTCCATTCAATCCATTCCGTTTCCGAAGTTCCTTCTCGCTTTCCTCCTTTAATCATTCCCACTTCCCCTCCTTCATTTCGCCACTCACTCGATTTCTTATCCTCCTTCCCTCCTGTTCTCCCAACCCCTCAACTACCCTCCCTTCCTATCTTTCTTTTTACTTCCTTCCCTACTTCCTCCCCTCCTCCCTAACACCACTCATCCTCTCCTTCCCTATCGACCCTGTCTCCTTCTTTCATTCATTCCAGCCTCCACCCCTCCCCCCCCCCATCCTCCATTCCGTTTAACCTCAACACTCTTTCCCTCTCCTTGTCCTTTCCTTCTTCTTTAATCATCGTATTTACCGTCTTCCTAATGTCTTTAACTTTATCAAAGACTTTTCCCACCTCGATCCGAAGACCTAGACCTCCGAAATAGGTTATAAAGACTCTGGCTCCGATAGAAACCTTCCGCATCTGCTCTCGAGTTCTCCACCTGTTCGGTCGGACACGATTTAGAGGAAATGTTGATATCGATTCTAGGCTTGTACCGATGCAACATGCTCGTATTTCCTGGCATTAAATGACAAGTAGAAACTATTCCGATTATCACATCAGCTCAGTTTCTATTGGTGTATTTTATTTCTTCTCCGATTCGATTCGTTTGAACGAAACCTATTATTGTGTAAACTGCTCAATAAAAGGAATTATGTATGATTTGTCCCAAGATCAGTACACTTGAACCACGAGTAAGCAAATAAACCGGGTGGTCAGCGTTAAGCTATAATAATATCCATTTCACCATAATCACATTGCAGCAGGACTGCAACCAATACGAGGAATGCTACGAATGTTCTAAAGCTTACCATTGCAAAAGTTCGTTACCCATTAAAAAGATAAAGACAGCAAAATCATGTAATGTATTCTTGTGATCATGAGCTACTTCAAAAGTGCATTATAGCGACAGTACTTTTGCGTTTCTTTCGCTTGATATATCTCCCAGTAGGCGTTTAAAGTTTAAAGTTTAATGTTTAAAGTTCCCCACGCGACCGTTTCTCATAGCAAAGAAACAACGTATTTGCAGAGTACATCGCCCCTCTCCCGTCCCGACTGGAGTTTTGGCTATGCCCTTGTCTTGGTACCTCGTTGCCACTTGGAACCATATGGCTTTGATGAAACAGAATCAGGGTGAGATGAAGGTGTCAGTCTGAAACATGTGGGAAATGTTCTCGTGTGTCCCCCTTTTGAAAATCCCGATGACTTTTTGCCCGTAAATATGGGCACATCGCTATCGATAAGGTTCTTGGTTCAGGGTGTCCAATAAAAAAAAATGTGAAAGGCCTTCAAGATTTAAGAGCTGGCGAGTACCCACCCAACTTACTTTTGATCTTAATCTATAAGTTGCAAACCTGTGGAAAACTATTGTGCTCGAAGAATAACTATATTTTTCATTTTCTCTCTCCATCCGTGAAAAACATCAAAACAAGAAATAGCATAAAAGCATTGAATACAGTACTTGCTTCTGCATGGAACCAACTCGATTCTTGAAAACCCCGTTTCATTTGCTATATTCTAGTGATGTAGGACATTTAGCGAATATTTGTCCACTCTGTAAACTTTTATTACACGTTAAATATAAAACAAAAAATGATAATGTATCTTTTTAAAAACACACCATGAGCAGGTATGTTTGTTTTAGGGTACTTCTATTATCTTGTACAATCTTATGGGATAAAATCACATTCCGGAGAGGGGGGATATTGTTCGATATTTCTTGCTACACCGTGATCATCTTCCGGTTAAGACCCAAACACGATCACGGTGGTACTTCCACCGACACCGGTAGATCCGCCCCTCATGTTTCTGTTTGTCTTGAATTTAACCTTTCGCAGCTTTCGAGTCTCCAATCGAATCCCCATGGAACCTTCAACTTCAAGAGAACTCACTCTCAAGTGACATATTCTCAACCCCTCTCGACCCTGACCTATCACAATTTACGCCTTTTGGAAGTTAATTGAGTCGGTTGGAGACGTGGGAGAAAGGGGGGGGGGGTATCTGACGTAGGCCAGCTGGTAATTTGGTCAACACTTAATAAGTCACACTTAGTTATTATCCTAGCTGCGTGGTGCCATCACTTGCTTCAGTAACTTTCGTCAGCAAAGGGTGAGAATAAGCATATGATCGTGATATAGGTTACTCCTCCTGTTATTCATTCTTTAAGCGTCCACACATTTCCCATAACAGATCTAAAAATGTGTGTGTGTGTGTGTGTGGGGGGGGGGGGGGGAGGGGCTGCCGCCCTTTAAAAACACGCGCCCTACAAGATAATGTAATGCCAAGTCTTAACACTGACTTATGAGACCCCCTCAATCCCACAACCTCCAACAACCGAATACGTGACAGACTTGCCGAAAAATTTTCAAATGATTATGACGGATCGTCACCAGGGGCGGTTGCCTGGTTATTCTGTTTTTCTGAAAATGCACATATCATACATCTTTTGAGAATGACAACATAGTCGATACATACAAACATACGGAATGCATTAATTCACCGTTGCGGTTCGAATGGTCAAGTACTCGGCATATATATCGAACCCCCTTGTGGGTTATAAAGCCCAAACTGGGACATGTCTCAAGTTTGCCTGTGACCGGGGTCATTATTGATCATGATGAAAAAAAGGCTATTTTAAAGCGCTGTGTCCTAGTTCATCTCATATTCTTTTTATCTGAAGCCACCTTCGGGTTTTTGTCAGAAGATTTATTATTTACAAAGTGGCCACACTTGGTGTCACTCTTCCAAAGCGAGTTGAATTTTAGCGTGTCAAGGCCTTTTTTTTTATTGGAATAGCAAGTTTGTCACTAAGAGTTTCGCAAATCATAGATGTTCTCCAAAGATGATTAATTTCTACCGCGTTAAAGATAAAGTATCCCTATTACAAAAATCATGAAACTGGGCCTGGATCAGCAATATACCCTAACGATAACCTTTTCAGGACAAATTAAATAGTATTCATGTTAAGGTTTAAACCATCCTACTTCGTAGCGACCCAATTCGACACACATCTCCGTATATTGCACCGGTCAGTACATCGGTCAGCGGTGCGTTGCTGACCTCATCGTATATCCCCGGATTATGTATGTATAAAATATAGTTGTTAAAGAGAGAAGTACACCGGATTTTCGTCTTCTCCTTACCGTAGATGTAGTATACATCTACAGCGGGGGTGGTAAGCAGCGTATAGGTTCATGTGCACGTGGGAAGGGTGAATGGAAAGGGGTGGGGCCTGTTCGATCGTTTAGTTCAAATTGAGGGCCAGGAGCCCCATGTAAGAGACCTTGTAATTCTAAAGGGCCGAGCAAAAACACCAGATGATGGGTCACGAACTCCAGTTACCCCACCTATAAGAGCCAGCGGGGATGACTTTGATCGTGAAAGATATTGGGGGGGGGGGGGGGGAGAGATCTGACCCCCCTCCCCCTCCCCCACACACACCCATAACACACACTTCGTATGAGCATTCTTCGACTGTAAGCTACCAACGTACCATTATACTTAGCGATTTCAAACGTTTGAAGGCTACCGCACACTGCACGATTTTCACAGTCGGAAAGCGCTCTCCAGCTGCAAATCTGACGTCACCTGCGTACACAAATCCCATGACCGGCTTCTTCGATTTAGACAGTCGCGGAGTCGTACGACTGGTCCGATCGTATCGTCTGCGGGTCCTTGACTTTGCCTGCTAATGTATGAAGGCCCTTCACCCTGGAAAGTTCCAATAGTAGAGTGCAATTGCATTGTCTCATCTCGTTTGTACATGTCAAAGTCGATTTGTAGAGGTTTCTCTAAATCAGTTCAAGCCATATGCTTATAATTCATGTAGTTAGATGCATCTTTCGATTTAGTTTCAGTATGCAAAATTCGTAGTTTCGACATCTTCCTTAAAGTTAATTCATGTAATTGATGGGAAGGTTTTTTTTAGTTGTAAGTTGTAAGGCTCTCAAGTCTATATTGCAATAAATGATAAAACACCGTCTAGAAAGGTGTGGAGGGTTTGAAAAGTGTGCAAATGTGAGTGTTTGAAATGATTGTTATAGAAGCGGGCGTTAACATGCACACAATTTGTGAAAGTTGTGAAATGAACATGATGATTTGAAAATTTTTGTTTATTCGAATCGATATCAGAGTGACGTTCCTCCATGCTTCTCTTCCACAAACAACATCACTCAATCCCTTTCGCTCGAGATAAAGAGTATGACGGTGCATCAACAAGTCACCATACTGTTTATAATAACCTAAATTTCAGAAACAAGCTCCAAGTGATAAACACTACCCCAACAGGTGTCAAGTATCACTTGTAATGTAGTCGAGGTGAACATTCCAGACTACCAGCAGTGTGACCAGATTTAAACTTTTGCTAACTTGGCGGTTGCCAAAGCACTTATGTACTTTTATACACTTGATTATAGTTTTAAAACAGTATTTGCACTGCAGAGATATCGTCGATTATTTTCCAGTTCATTCTGCAATGCTCGTTCTGCAAACCTGCAATGCTTGTTCGGGAGTTTCCTAACGACAGTGTAAGCCTGGTTTTCTATCAAAGCTGTTGAATATTTCTGACGTGAACATTCAGGTCTGACACCAAGGACACGACTGCTCTCCTTCTACATTGCTTCATAGTTTACGAACTGGACAACAGCTAGTCTACTTCCGCTGGACATGTTAGTATTTCTACTATCAATGCAGTTGCAGAGTTTTGATTAGCAATGTCCAACAGCATGGAAGGAAAGCTAAACGGAGCTAACAAATTGGGAGCACGTTTAGTTGTAGGAATAGGATGAGGTTTAGACTCTACTAAATCGAACAGGGCTTCCCCCGTAAATATATGTATATATTTGATATCATCATCACTTCCAGTCATAATATATCACAAAGTAAAGAAGTTGCCGTTCGGATTCGCTCCTCTGGCAAAGAAAAACGATTTTTCACCGTTCGACATTCTGAAGATATCAATTAGATCGCGAACATGGCGAAAGTCTGTTCTCCTCAATTGGAGCCGACACCACCTTGTTAGAGGGGAGCATTGACCCCAATGATGTACCCCTAGCAATGGGTTCACCAGACCAGCGCGTGCCTGGCAAATGGATTTACCTCCAACATTATGGTCCCATGCACCCAAAACCACTTGAACTTGTGACACATCAAATTTGTCCAAATTCCTCGAGTTAATCATCATAAAACTAGACCTCGCTCATGTTCTTGTTGTTATTGGTGTCCACGTTCAATATTATATTCTGTATTCTGCTCAAATATATTCCACCATACACCGTGCTCATCAATGAAGAGATGCTTAATCATTTTGTTCATTATTCACATATTAGATCCTAAATGCACTTAGTTGAAAATACACATGTATCGCGTTAATACATTTTAATGTATAATAGTTAAAGCAAGTAGATATATATTCATATAAGGTGAAAGTCTAAAATCCATACCAAGGAATAAACATTTTTTTTTTAATCTGTAAAACTACTTCTACGCTTATGAGCTGCAAAACGTGTAACAACTTTTTTTTTTACAGAACATTTGGAAAAATGACATCTGTACAACAGTTTGCTTTTTTTCTAGACTTTTTATTCCAGTGAAAACGGAAAAACACACACGCACGTTATATCAAATAAAATTGTGAGCATATTGGGCATGGAGACATTACAGCTGTGAGCACAGCTTGAAAATAACATAATTGAATACATAATGCGAAATGATTACATCTGCAAGCCAGAAGCCTGCTGTTGCACGACTAGTGGATCTACTTTTGACAGTTGAAATTGCTGTTGTTTGGAAAATAATCTGGGTTATACAGCTGAATGCCAGTTTTTTTTTCCCACAGTAATAATTGTGCTCAGGTTTTTTGTTTTTACGAGTCAGATACTGACGAGAGTAACGAAGAGTAACATTGACCTACAGCATTAACTATCATCAATCATCTTTTTTATATAGCACTGTGACACCAAGTGAGATAATGAATAATCATCCCACATGCTATTTTATGCATTTTTCACGTTTTCAGGCCGTCAAACGACCCATGGGGAAACCATATTTTTGTCTCTGCTTCCCAACCAAAAAGTCCAATGTCTTGGACTCTGTCGCTAGAAAATGGCGAAGAGTACTGATTTGGACATTACCTTGTTAGGTAGCGTGGCTCATGGACTGTTGGACAATTCAAGCCAAATTGTAAAATAGAGTCTATAATTCACATGAATAGTCACTTTTCAATTCTCCTCTCAGTCAGTATTTGGGCGATCTTGAGAGTGACTAGAGAATGATTAGTCTATTGCAGTCAGGCCCTTTTTTGTGTCAAGGAATTTGGATTATCTTTAATGCTAAACAGCCTGAAAGCCAGGCTAGGTTAAGGGGAAATCCTCAGCAGAACAATCACTGTCAGACTTCATTCCAAGGTCATTCCAATTTGATGGATACTAATGTTTGTAAGCACGCTGGGACAGCACTGAAATCATTATTTTGACTTTCTCTGTAGTATCAGGACAGAGTCACAAATCTTCGTCATCGTCATCGCAAGCACAACGCTTTATGAGGTCGGAACGGAAATGAATTGCAGCTTTTCTCAAAATGTGCATATTAAAAGTATGTGTTCTCTGTAACTGTACTTTGGAGAAAGGATACGGAGGGAGGAGGGGGAGAGGTAATTAAAGAAAGGAATGGAGAGGAAGAGGGAGGGAGAGAAAGAGAGAGAGGGGGAGAGAGAGAGAGAGGGGGGGGGGAGTGAGAAAGAGAGAGAGAGAGAGAGAGAGAGAGAAAGAGAAAGAGATAGGGGGTGTGGAGGGCCGGAGAGAGGGGATGGCAGAGACAGAGAAAAAGTAAGGCGCAGCGTTTCTTTGTTACAGTCTTCCGGTTCTAGGCTTGACAAATCATAATTAAAATAATATAAAGATATGATGGAAGCCAGCCACATGATATTTCTGTTTCCTGGAAAGTGTTTCTTTTTTTTCTTATGATGATGACTTCATCCGACACCCAAGGTTGGATAAAATCTTTCAAACAGAGAATTATAAAATACCAAAATAAGATGGAAGTCAGCCTCATGACATTTCTGTTTCCTAGAAAAGGTCTTTGTTTGTTTGAACAAATCTCCATTTGATATTGACTTCATCTGACACCCCAAGGTTAGATTAAATCGTCTAAACAGAGAAATGAATTACATATTTGATAAAGTAGCGTCTTTATCATATAAAATAGGAAATGGAGGGAACATTAGCCTAGATTTCTCTCATTTAACTAACTACCCACAAACTTTTATTAGTCATAGAAAGGTCAAAGTGACAACTAATGTCCCTTTGAATGACACTTGTATTCAGCGCATCGCAATGTTTCTTTGTAACTCTTTTGTTTGTTTGTTTGTTAATGTCTCTTCGACCTCTCATCTAAGTAACGATTTCTTTCTAGTCACTTTTCGGCGTTACATTGTTCATTGTTTGAAGTATGTGGTGTAGGTTCCGTTTCATAACATTTATGTTCACACGTAATTCCCCCTTATCAATCCCGTTTTACTTTGCAAATCATTATGTTACATCAATTGGTTTTGTATGCAAAAAGGAAAAACTACACTGGAATTTTGCCATCGGTAACTCGGGACGGGGGGGGGGGGGGGGGGGGGGGGGATAATTATACATTATTATCAAGTAAAGTATTCCCAGCACAGTGTTATTTTCCCAATAAACCAAGTATCAAGAACAGCTGCCAACTTTTAAGATGACCGATGTATTTCAGAGGCTGATCGTAAACGTAACTATTCACTCCAAATGGGCTTAATTTTGTTTATTGTAGATATTCTCATTCTTTTCTTGAAAGGTCAAAAACACCTTAATGACATACAGGGGATCATTACTTTGTTAATGTGCATTCGTTGTTTCTCTTTTGCCAATGTCATTTCGAATACATGTTATTTGTCATATAATTTGTATTATATCTCTGCTGAAAATCTGGAATAATTCTTTATTATCATAATTGAAAATGTTATTGGGCCTACCATTATTAAATCGTGAGCTTTATATCTTATTCTACTTCTATTCTATAGAACTCATATCTATCATTTTATCGCGGGAAAGAGTCGCTTCAAGATAACAAACTAATGGTGACATCGCGGTCTCAAGACTACCGAAGTGGTGTCGTCCTATCCATCATTGTTATATTGTTATGCAAGTTTTTGGTTCTAAATAACATTCCTCATAAAGAGTTTCGCTGGTCTGACATTGTCAAGCAGGCAATTGTCTACGCTCCCAATGGGAAACCCCTCTGTGATCATCATTGTTTGCTCTACCCACTTGACAACATGCTCAAATGACGTCACTTTGGTGCTTTTATTACGAACAATGCCACAATGGGCCGTAGTCATGTGAAAATCGTCCAGCAAATGGCGCACGACCGCAGGTCACCACAGGGACTCTAGTAGCGCATTTATATTGGTTGGTTTTCAAATCATGACTAAAAAAATTAAGGTTATCCAATAAATGGCTCTCTAAAATATGTCAAATTTGGCATTAAATAGTCCACTCTTTCAGCGCACAAACTGTCATGAATACGTTTTATTATCTGATCACATTCTAGCAACTTACGGAGAAGTGAAATTGCTTGCCTATTTATTTCTTAATGGGCAAGATTTTTTTTTTTTTAAGAAATAGACCGGACAGAAACGTTAAAAAATACTTTATACCACATATATATATATATATATATAAAACAAGGAGGAAAGTCCCATATTGCACCCCGCAGCGATATCCGGAGCTTTGTTTTGCAGCCATTTCCGCTTCCGGTCTCATGCACTAGTACACTAAACCGGAAGTGGACATGGTTGTAAACAACATTACAGGACGACATTTCCTTATATTCGTTGAGGAGAATTGCCACCATGTACGTTAATACCATATCCTCTTTTATCCTCATTTATTCTCAATTATCATTATTTCAATCATCATAACGGGGATTATCATTAGAACTATTTGTAACATTATCATTATTATCAGGACTAGAATCAACATTATTGTTACTCATATTATAGTATTCATGATAACATTCTTATTAGCGCATGTCTGAACTCCCTTGTTTCTTTTTACTCCTTTTCACCCAATCAGATCACATCACAAACCCCACACGACAACCAGCGACAAAATGGCGGGTTGTCTCAAACTGACGGGATTCCTCCTCCTTGCCTTCACCATGGCAACGGGCGCGCAGCAGCTGATAACGATCGACACTCTCGCGCAAATCAACCGCGACCTGCTGGAGAGCACGATAGGGTTCTTCAACCAGAGCATGAGCGCTGAGATGTCCAGGTGGTTCGAGCACCTCGCCGCTCTCGACGCGAGGGTGGACGACCTGGAGGGAAGGCTACGCGACTACGGTAATACGATTATCTCAAATGATTGACCCTTGGCGAGCCAGACCGCTTATAGCGGTTTTTATGATTAAAAAAGAAAACAATAGATACTTCAACATGGATAATATTCAAACCAACGATCATGATCTTGATATCGAGGTAACCACCACAGCATCATAGTCTCTGCGATAAGTCATAGTTTTGACGAAAATTGTCAAATTATTTTAACTGACAACAAATCTCGACATTTGTATATTCATTCTGGATATCCAGGATGTACAATTTATTTAGCTTTATAGTTTGTTTTCACTTATAAAATTGTTATCAACCAAAATATCACTTTTATAACTATGGTAACAAAGTAATCATCATGTCATATTTTGCATTTTTAGTAATAATACCAAGTTCACGTTTATTTGAATATATCGTGGAATGTTGCTTTGTTTGACGCGTTGTCTTGATCTTTTTCAAATGCAACATACTAGGGCTAGTTAAAAGTCAGGGAAAGGAATGGTAATGATTACGGGACCATGGCTCTACTTCATAACACTTACTATTGGTGGTAACTTTGCTTCCAATTACAACTTCTATGGAAACCTTGAATTTGATTATCGTTCGAACGATGTTACCATGGTAGTTACCATTGATGGCAGAGTTACCATTACTGGTAAGTTTTATGCAACGGGACCAGTACTCACAGGCAAAACCACTGGTCCTGCTGGACCCCATAACATAAAGGTTTGCGATCAATCGCAACTTTGAAAGACGAATTCTGATTGGTTACTGGTCAGTCATTTGAACAAAGAGCGCATGCAACAGTGATGTTGATTGGTCATTGTCATTTTGCAATCAATTGCAAACCTTTATGTTACGGGGACATGATCTCATTTGTTGTCAACGATTTCATCATGTTAAGATGATTCCTTGCTTTGATCCTCGAATCAAACACGACTGGAGCCCGTGAGGACGGCGGAGGAACGATTCCGCCATGGTTTCGGGTCTCGTAATTTTTTTACCAGGACTATGCCTTACTTTTTACTTTACATTGCGGATCACTGCTTTGCATGAAAGTTGCAATTCATAAAGCTTGTACACATGTGTCTATTCCATTTTAGAGTGCTTGAGTTATCAGAACCTGCGGGCTAGATAAGAAGGGGAAAGGATGGGGAAGGGAGGGGGGATGTCTAATATTACCATAGCAATGCCAGACCCCAAATTAGACCGTCAAGGGTCTTTGTCCCATTCTTAGTGCAGGATTTTCTCCGCAACTCCTGGTGATTCTATGTCTGTTCTCCAATCAAAAAGCGGAGGGGGTAACTCTTGATGCAGTTATGCCTATTTTCCCATCAAGTGCGTTCAATATTTAAACAATCTTAAATCTAGAAGAATATGCCCACTCATTTCTGCAATGTTAGTGCAAATCATCAAGTTTTCAAGGGTTTTGTATTTTGCTTCCATCGGCCTTAAAACGAATGCTTACAAGGAGAACTTGTGGGGTGAGGTTGGAAAGGTGAATTTATGGAAAATATTTTATTCTATTTTATTTATTAATTTATTTATTATTATTATTATTATTATTATTATTATTATTATTATTATTATTATTATTATTATTATCATTATTATTATTATTATTCTTTTTTTTTTTTTTTTTTTTTTTGGGGGGGGGGGGGGTAGGAGCAGGGGTAGGGGCAAGGCCCTTTTCAGAACACCGGGGAACCCAACCATACCAGCCCCTCACCCCCCCCCCCCCGCCCCCCCCCCCCCCACTCCAGTATATTTCAAGCTTTGCTCCATTACTCAGTGAAAACAAGAATCATTCAGAATGTCTCTGCATGTTGCTTTTCGCGTCATTGAAGCTTGTGAGGAATGTTCATGGCTTTATATCTAATGGTAAAAGAAAAATACATAAGCAACCATGTCAAAATTGGACAGCCAGTGAAAAGGTTTGAGAGAGATGTAAAATAAATGAAAACGGAAAAATATCTTATATTTACAGTATTCCATTTCTATGTTATAAACTTACTTCCAGCTTATGTCAGTGTCATTAAAATGAGTACATATTGTTCTAACTAAAAATATTATTTTAATCCAATGCGAAAAGGCGGAAATCCACGTATGGTCACAAACCTGCTATAAATCTGAACAAATTAAATTTATAGCAACGTTACGTTACGTAACTCTGTGTTCACTTCAGAGTATCAATCGCTGGTCAGTTAAACTACATTATTCAACTCTTTGGAAATGTTGGATATCTAATATTACCATGACAACTCGAACCCCCAAATTAGACAATTGAGATCATCAAGGGTCTTTTCCCCATGAATCTATAAAAAACACATCAACGGAAAATAGGCAATCGGTCTGTATGGACAAGTGCTCTTTATAGACTATACGGTAAATGGTCATTACGGACAGGAGGTCTTCGTATAGAGAGTGGTCTTTGTAGACACCCTTAGGCCTACCTCGCTGGGTTAGTCCTTTACACTTTTGCATGGTTGTAGAGACCACCGCAGACAAAACGACTTTGCCTCGATTCTGCAGTCGTAAGCGCCCACGACTAGACATGTGACGTCACCTTCTTGCACAAGTCCAATGAGCGGGTCATGCGATTCAGCTCGTCGCAGAGTCGTGCGACTGATCGGATCGTGTCGTCTATGGTGGCCTTTAGTGTCCTCGGCAAGGGAATGATAGCGGCTCTCGCACGACCACCTGCACGTAGCTACACGATGTTGGACGCTTGCCAGTATCAAATCTTTTATGTGTTTATGATAAGCGTTCATGTCGTCAAATGTCCGCAGAAATCTCGTCGAATACGCTTTTATCACCGCCTCCATCTACATAACTGTCACATTATCCCTCTCCCAATACATTTTCCTCCTTCATTACCATGACAACTGCTCCATCTTCACTATTCCTGCACGGTTACAATATGTCAGGGTTAGAAAGGGCAACATTGGTGTTCGTGTAGTTGTTTTTTCACCATCAACATGGTTAAAAGAATACTCAAAATGTTATGCCCAAAGGAAATCGAATCACAGTTGGTGCGTAATTTGAAAATGGTGCAAATATCGTATATTGTTTTTGTCACTTCCGAACACCAGAGCCCCGTATCATAAAGGTTTGCAATCAATCGCAAAATGGCAATGGCCAATCAACACCATTGTCACATGCGATATTTGTTTAAACGACTGACCAGTAACCAATCGGAATTTGTCTTTCAAATTTTGCAATTGATCGCAAACCTTTATGTTACGGGGCCCAGAAATGCAGGCACATAAGCATTATTTTGGACTTGGCCATCTTCTACCAACATTCTGTCTCATGCTCAACCACTATTCGATTGTTTTCACAAACCCCCAGTGGTTTCATAATCATTGCATCACTCCCAGCATGCCCATACATGTTCAAGTTTCCCTTCTCATCTTCAAACATTTCATCAAACTCCCCAGCTTTCCATTATTTCTCTTACAATTTCGGACCCCTCCCCCCCGCCCTTCATCTTCCCAAAACCTGATCATGGACATTGTGTGGTTTATGTTATCATCAAATACATCATAAAGCAAATCGAGAATGTATCGTCAACCTTGCTTGGATGTCTCGCACTGTTAGCTGAAACAAATTAAAAACACCAGTTCTGAAAAAAAAATATCTATGGATTTGATGTCTAATTTCTATCCCTATCCTAGTTACCCAATCATCGTCTTTCACTTCTAACATCTTTGTATGGCCACCATGGTAACCATGGTAACGCCATGTCAACCATATTTGTATTTTGAGCAATGAATCGTCGTCGATCGTCGTTCGTTCGCTGTCCCGCACGATAGCTGCTACGGAGCGGCATGTACCACACCTTTGATTAAAATACGGTATCAGCAAACAGTGTCAATGCGGGCCATCCTTTCAAGGTTCCTGGTGACCCAGTCTCGGGCATGACCTTGAAATGCGCTTCCGCATCCGCTTTCACCATGCGACCACGGCTGAACGGGGAAGCAAGAGCCCGCTCTGCCTCGCGCCTTCACCAAAATGCCGGCACCCCAATCTTCAAGAATACCTCCCAAACCCAGACATCTTAAACACCTGTCCTGCCCCAGGGGGCTCCCAAAGAATATCAAGTTATTGACTCATATTTTGAGATAAGAGAACACACATTGTGCTTTATTCATTTTAATATTAGACAAACCCATTTTATTTTACTTGCAGGTGAATGAAACGATAGATAGAAACTGCTTTCATTATGTTAAGCATGAAATATTTTGTTGCCAGGTGTATCATAGCATGGCTGTTATAAAGTCTTGACAGGAATGTTATTCTGCAGTTTTCTTGTTTGGCAGATATTTACAAACACGATCCCTGCACCAGGGGGAGACATTCTTGACCCGAAGCAATATCTCATTCTCAGTAAATGTTCCTCTGCAATAAATTTAGGCTGTTAGTTATCGGAGATATAAACAAATGTCCCCAATAAAACCGTAAGCAATGACTTTAACTTTCAACACGGAACCCAACAACAGAAGTCGTGATGAAAAAAAAAATCAATTTTACCCCAGGATGGAATGATTATTCTCTGCAACAAAGTTGAGTAAGGAACAGAAATACAAGAGATAAAATTGTCACGATACACCTCAAAGCTTATGTTTGGTCTTGGTCAATTCTATTTATGAAATATGTGTATTGATATTCTGTGGACAATGTTTACAGGGATTTTTCTAAGCGGTTGACGACTTGAGATTATGAGAAGTATTGAACCGTGGGGAATATAAGATTTAAAGGTGGCATTAAAAAACACACCAGTCAGTCTGTGTCTAGCATGACGCCACAACTCGGCAAGTGATAGAGTTTAACAGCTAAACAATACTCCTTACCAGACATGAGCCTTTAAGGCAATGTATTTTCTCCTTAAGATTTCATTAAGTGAAAAGGAGTTCATCTTGGGCGACATTAACGCCGAAAAAGGGTAAGCGAGACAATAGACTTTAAACCGTAATTTCGCAATGTTAAACCCCAAAGCACAGTGTTCGGTTATTTTATACTGATGAGGATTAAGGAGGAGAGAATGATACGGGATTTAAAGCCCTGTTAAGCCGCTTTTTAAATCCATTCTTTAACACACAAAGACTTTAAGATTCCTCCGATCGAGCTGGCATCCCCGTGCGACGCAGAGCGGGCTCTTCTTCGCCTCAACTCGTCCCTCTCGAGCTGGTACGAGAGCCTCTCAGTGCGCCTTGCCGCGATTGAGCAGGTCATGGAGTTCATTACCATCTCGGATTCCAATGGTAGGTCGCCCCCCTTATCCACTCCCCCTTACCCCCTCCTCCCTCTTCGCACGGCCATCATCATATTTGAAATATGATGTGTTTGGTTGTGTCGAGTGCATTATGATCAAGACATTTTTACCCAAGAACTTAAAACATTGCAACATTGGATGATATTATCAGCTGATTGATCGTTCCAGCCTCCCTCCTTCCCTCCCCATTACCCCTCATCAATGTGACTTGCGGATGGAACTTCTATGGGAATTGGTTGGAATATTACCATATTTCTCCATAATATTTTCATTTTCAGTGATTTTGGGTAATACGCTGTATAGCGGACATTCCCGATTGTCCCCAAATATTGTTGATGTGTAAAAGCTCAGTCAAGTTTATTCGTCCCATTGTCTGATTGTTGCAGGACGACCCATCCGTAAGGTTTTACATGTCATATGTATACAAACTAAATCATAAAATATGATGAATCTATTTAGATTGTATATAGAATTCCCAGGAAGAATTGAAAAAGTTTTTTTTTAAATCCGGACCTTCATACCTTCACTATCCCCCAATCCCCGATTTTGCGCAAAGCTGGTATATCACGTTTTCATGAAATCGGCACTCTACTGTTGTGGAACATTCCTCTAAGATAGTTTTATCAATACCGAGGCATTTACGAGTTAGGGCACTTTCTAACTTCAAAATTTGAACCATTACATCGCTTAATACATGCAGACTTGTCACTCTCTCGATACCGTCCCTCAAGCGTTGATGGCTTACTTAAATGTGAATATGTTATCGCAGTTCAGCGCGACACCTGTTGATGTAACTCAAGAATGTGTCACTTTTCAGATGTTTAAATGGGGCGGGAGGAGGGGCACTTGGAAGCAGTAGTCGATGTATAATAAATATGATGCCCCTCTTAGAATATCTTGCATCTTGCATCATATATATGAAAACTTATTAAGGGTACTACGGCTTAACTACATGGACGAAGGATCCTGGATCTATGAGCCATGGCGGGATGGAAAGGAGAAAGGAGGGGGTGGGGGGGGGGGGGTTCTTCGGTTCCATCCCGCTGAATGTAATAGGGAACAGTGTGGCAACGGTAAATAGTTCTTCGTTTTTTTTCCGACAGTCATTCGTGGAAACAGATACAAAGAAGAAAGAACATCATCACCAACAGTCTTCATGTTAATTTATTGTACAGGGGTCAAATTTGCACGGAATTATTGGTATCACTTATTGAGCGTGCATGTGTATGGTGGGGTGGGATGATCGGCTATGTGTGTGTGTGTGTGTGTGTGTGTGTGTGTGTGTGTGTGTGTGTGTGTGTGTGTGTGTGCGTGTGTGAGGAGGGGGGGGGGGTATTACGTCCTTCCAATTCGTGACTCCATGGCCCCAACCATCTTCATATTGACATGATATGCCATCATGCCATCATGTAAACGGCATTTTGGCAAACACACCCACGAAATATTATATAGGTCTAGTTTATTCCAGTTTGAGAAGCTGTTTAGATCCCAAGTCACGTCTCGAAACTGGAGTCAAGATGTCAGGAGGGGAGATTTCCCAACATATACAACATGTAACGAGATATTCGTGGAAGGATACTAAACCCCAAATAACTTAACCTATGTTCTACATATGGAGACCAGGCTGCAGAATAATGATTATTTATTGAAAATTAGCGCTAACGATGTGTTACATTTCAAACGATTTAGTTTCTTTAAATGCACATATATTGAGCCATTCTGGCAGAGTGATCGTGATCCTCAACAAGGATCGAATCGAAATCGAGTTGAATTCCAACTGATCGAAACACACACACACACACAAACACTTTTTTTTGTTTTTCCATATTCTTTATTTGATTTCATTCCCATGATAAAATAAACAATTTCACTTTATAACATACAATAACAAATACATAAACGTAATATTTCTATTGATTCGATAAACACAATAAAGCATGATTTACCACTTGTATATAAATATGTACATGTGCCATATTCCTCCTGAATATATATGCAACTTATAAATCATATTCCTCTAAAATAATAATCATTATAATACTAATAGATATGTATAAATGATAGTAAAACAATTTCATAAAAATGAAATCTTTTCTGATACCTCCCCCCCCCCCGAACATATCCACCCCCACACACAACATGTAAGTCCACCCCCCCCCACACACACACACACACACTCACAATACATTGATACAGACCATCGTGATATAGTCTCTAAATGGACGGGAATCGTCAAACAAACGTGTTTTTGTCCCTGTAAATGTTACCAAAAATATTTAGCCAAAACTCGCTTTTTCCGGGGGGATCGTCTGCGATTTTGTGATGAGAGCATCCTTCGTTTGATAGGTTAATGTGTGTTGGTGATGGAGTCGTCAGTCTTGCTCTATATACCGCCATATATCACCTCTGACACTCCGTGTCTGAATCGTGCGCACGTTTTCGTGCGTAGAGAAGCCTTTGGGCAGGTGACCCATTACCAACACGGAAAGGGGGATCGGGAGGGGGCCGGGGGGCTTATATTGTTGGTAAGAGCACACCTCCTCAATTGTAATTCATTGAGTTCCTATATCATAATATTGCTTAAATAGTCCTGCAACGAAAAGTTTGATGTTTAACGCCATGTTAACGTCATGGGATCGTCCACATTATATTCGGAGTTCTAAGCCCCCCCCCCCCCCCCCAGAAGCAAAAAAAGTTACTTGTTGTGGAGCTATTGAATTGATCTCATCATTGATTTATAAGTTCAGTCTTCAATAGCAGGATTGGAACTCACTTTGCATCGCATCCTCAAAAAGAACAAAAATGGTCGCCATTTTATTTTTTTTATCCTATAGATGATTTAATTGACGATATTGGCGACGGACAGAGCATGCTGTCCGAATCGTCGACAATGTTTTGTCCAAAGGCAAAAATCTATGTTTTATTTCATCACAATAATTATGTGACATTTCTAAAATTACACAAAAAGCCTGCTTACGACGATGGTAGGCATTCGTGATTACGCAATTAAAGGACGTCCATTTGCCGAGTTCGAAGAACTCGTCGGTTGCAGTCTGAATAATCATCTTTCGTTCAACTTTAGAACTATCTATGACACTCTTATCTAAAAGACTCGTATAATGTTGTTCTAACCACTCTTGTTTTTTCCTCGTCATGTTCCTCTCTTCCCCACAGCTGCCCGGACCGGCAATCAAAATGAGGAACCCAAAGTCCCCGCGGACCCTGAACCGGAACCCAGTACCACCACAAAGAGGGTAATAATTACGTAACCACTGTCTTCTAGCCATATTTTTGTTTCTGGCAGACGCGTGGGCTAATCGATTTGGTAGAAAGAGACGCAGAATGATTCATCTCTGTAGATTTGATACCCTGGTACCGGCACCCATCTTCTCGAAGCAGACACTCTGAACTTTTGAAGGCAAGGAATGGTTATTGCCCTTCTTAGACAATAGGAAGAAACTAACTAAAGATTCCTTCTTATAAACGAGCAAAATGTATCTGTTACTTACATTGACATCAGTGCAACACCACTGTGGAATATCTCGCAGCACGATGAAATTTTATCTTCAGATTTTGTCTGTATGTAAGGTATGCTGGGTACCATCTAAGAGTACCAATATGCCAAATTTGAGTGCCTTGTCACTTGCTTCAGTTTGTCAAAGCAGGGCCAAGTAGTGGTAACTATTATATGATACCCATCAATTATCGTTTTAGTTCAGAATCAAGGGGATGAATCTTCCCAAAATGACATAGTCCCTTAAACCCTAATTATACCGAGACCCGTGATGACATTAAAACGGTTCTTCCATGAATATCACTAATATCCTTTCCCGTCGATTTTCTTTGCATCATTTTCTTCTCATCGCAACACGGTCTAGATCAAGTACGATGTAGCAAATCACATCATTAAACAACATTGAAAGTTTCTTAAACATTTCAATACATCGATAAAAAGCGAATTCTTAAGTTGAATTGATTCTAGTTGTGGTAATTACCGTAACTGTCTTGTCGCCTGTGTAACTAGTCAACACTGAGTAGTTAGTATATACAGTGCAATCTATTTAACGCCAAGTCTATGTGATCTATGTTTCAGTCAAGTAAACTAAGCTTGAATTGATTTGATATGTTAACAATGCACCAATGTCACATCTGTATCATATTGTATATTAAGTTAACCGTTTTAAAAATGGGCTAACCATGTATTGTTGTATATTAATGTACACAAATCATGTTGTAGAACACCACAGACATGTCAAAAGTGATATATTGCAAATCAATTCAAATCTGAAATACAGACAACCGTGGCAGCAGCCATGACAACCGGAGCCACAACGGAGCGGATAACGACCATGATGACAACGGAGGTAGTTCTCTCTAACCATGGACATGATGAGGGCAGAACATGGGTGGGCACCTACCGCCCCTGTTCTTCCCCCTCCCCCCTTCCACTAACCATGTCTCTAGTTTTGTTTTGCTAAAAATTAGCATGTGAATGGTTCTCTGCAGCCGCAGTAAACTGGCACCCCATGCATGACCATTGCGTCTCCCACTGTCTGTGTACGATGTTTCACTCTTTAGGTGCCACATGTGATTGTATTCAATAGAGCAGCAGTTCATCAAGACACACAAAGGGTTAAGCGAACACAAAAACGGGCAGTACGTTGCTCTCCAGATTGCATTAACTCTTTGAGACCCATTGAAACATTCTCTGCAAAAGGAATATAATTATGCTGATTCGATAGAAGAGCAAAGTGTTTGGCCCGCAAAGGATTACAATTTTGGTAACATTTTAAGATAAATGTGTCTTTTTGATAGATATGTCTTTTCAGTATGTTTCCCACTGCGACTGATGTATCGTCATCGTTCAACTATAATCAACTATATTCAACGTTTCATTTCTCATTTTTTTTCTTCCCAGACATGAATATGTATTAATTTGTGTTTTATACTTTATAACCCTTTCATTTCATATTTTCCATCGTTACCTTGCACTTGTCATTTCTTTATTGCAGATGTATATTCACCGCTTTACATTTACAGTTGTTAATCATCGAAATGACGTTAAAACACAAAATATATTTGTTAGCGATTTGATACGTTTGATTTATTCCATTTATGTAAGGTACTACCTCTGTCTTCAAACGTTCTTGAAAACAATTCGACTATTGATAGCTTGATCACGACTGACCAGAATTGTCCACAAACCTTGTTAGAGTAGATGTATTAGATTAAACTGAAGTGAACACGACGTGGGAAGGAAGTAGCATTACCGTCAAACAATTGTGGTCAGGGACTTTTAGAAATACGCGTTGAATAAAATACATTTCATTTAACATCCTATTCAATTTTATCACAGCCAATTTTAATTGCTATGGATCACTTATTTTACGATTTTCTGAAGTTTTGTTTCGGTTAGTGGTTCGGACTACATTTCTTATCAGCTTCTGTTACATCAAAGCAGAATATTACTTCAATAGGAAGATTGAGAAAAATAACCAACGAAAATGTGAGCAAAATGATATAGACCAGCTAATAGTTTTGTGTTACATTGGCCACATTGCCATCATAAGATGATCATGTTACTGTTGAGCAGGGCTTGTAATGTTTCAAAAGGTAACAACATGTTTTTGTTTTACATTTCCGTGTATGCATGTACAGTACTTAAAAAAAATCCAAGTAAAGTTACTAACACATTGAATATATTGATGATTTCAGTTGTAATCATTCGTGTTTTCTTATAACATGTATAAGCTTATTTGAATAAAAATAGGTCATGGGTAGTTTGTTAACAAACCATCAAAGATGTAGTGAATCTAAAGTTACTTGTGACATCACAAAACGTAACCGATTTAAAGAGTGACTTAAAATTAAACACCTCCATGGTTTCAAGATTGCTTGTTCGATATTGATCACGAAACAAAATCGCTTCTATATCATCAATATCTACAGAGATTGACTTTTTATATGGAATTTTTTTATAGGGAAATTATATATGACTATTCGATTCAGTTATTATTCATATTTTCCAGAGCATGCATACAAGAGGGATTTATAACGTAGAGGATATGTTTTTAGCGTCGTTTTTTAATGTTTAGTTCTGTAATATCATATAAATAACAGTACACACGATAGGATAATGTATTGAGCAAGACGGTATATGATGGGTCCATGACTCAATGGTAACTACCGCGACAACGGCTGAAATGCTGAGCGCCGATTGGCTCTTTTCATTGATTCGTTATGCAAAATAACTAACATTTTTTTTTAACTTGCAATATTCGAATAATCTATTTTCGTAATGTATTCGTAACTTTCCCCCTAAAAGCATGGTAACGCGTTATGACATCCACCTGTATTTCGTGATTCAGTTTGAATAAATGGAACGCACTCTGAATCTATTAGTTGTTGCTACTCGGACAAGCCTCGGACAAGCTTTGGTGTTACCATAAGTAACGTATTGTTTGAACGACGGTAATAAAATTTGAATAACAAAATGGTCTGTTTTGAATTACAGGCAGCACCGACAACGACAATGGAAGCGACCACCGAACCGATCACAACCATGACAACGGAGGTAGATCGCACCTGTCTAGGTGGACAGGTGACAGAGGGCATTTAACACCACCACCACTACCACCACCACCACCACCACCACCACCACCACCACCACTACTACTACCACAACCAGCACCCCACCTCCCCCCATCCTTTCACTCCTTAATGTAATCATTTTCTCAATTTCGTACTACAGACTTTCATCACTTCATGCATTATCCAGATATTTGACGCCATCAGAAGGTCTACATCGTGTACACTAAATGCATTTTGCTTCAAAATATACGCATACATACATATATATTACAGTCTTTCTTTGTCGACGTCATCGGTTAACTATTATGAACATTTTCCACCTTTTCATTACAAGCCAGGATTTGTCATACTTTGTGTCAATTTATATGTTCATGTGATCATGATATGTTCTTTTATTGCCTTCCGCATCCAGACGTTTCGTCGCATTTCACCGTTTTTTCTGATTTCCCCATTTGTAATTCATTAACCCCCAATGGCGCTCGATGAAGCGACGTTTTCGTCAAATATCAAATTGAAAAAAGAATCGTATTTCATGACTTGGCAATAAAAAAAATATGCATATTTTTAATTCATTGGAATGAACTACAGACTTGGAATTTGTACCGAGTTTACATTTTTCATTTTTGACTCCAGTAAAGAGTTTATTCACATTTCATGTTACATTTCATAGCAATCCCCATAGAGGTGATTCAAGCATTTTAAAAGTTTTTTTTAGGTTTCCTAATATCTAATTGCCATTTTATTATGTTCTGTTTAGATTTCACAACTTTTATTATATCAACAATTTCATAATTTATTTAATTTTACGTTCTGTAACCTTACTATATTTTGTTACCGCTTAAGTTCACATCATCTTATTCACTTTTATCTTCACATTTCGATTACCCAACTTAACAATTAACAGTTTTGTATTCTTATTTCAATATGCAATAATGTATGTTACAGTGAATATATCAGAATATAATTTTCAAGTGTAAAAAGTAGTTGAAAAAATGAAGCAGGACAGCCTTTAGTTCTAAACAAATTTTAGGCGGTGACTTCTCTTGATGTGACTTTTTTTTCAGTGAAGGTGTTCAACTTAGTTAATTTCCGGGTGAATCTCCTCTTCAAGCTAAAGTAATGTAGTAGATGATCATGTATTTAATCTCATTTCACCAATTTCGAATATCTATTTTTATCTGGCCATTTGTATTTTCTTTTCCTCTTCCTAGCCAAAGACCACTCGACGTACCACCCGCGCACCTACGACTCGACGTCCGACCACCACCACTCGACCACCTACCACTACCACCATGCCGACCACCACGCCCACTACCACCATGGCCCCCACTACCACCCCTCTACCAACCCCCTTCACCTGCGCCGAGCTGGCCCAGAGGGGAGAGACGGTACCCGGCAGATATCTTATCGACCCCACGGGAACAGGCAACCCCTTTTACGCCGACTGTGAATTCCCTACGGGTGAGTTGCATCGCTTCATAAGATAGTTTAAACCATCAAAATTTAAAAAGAGTGGGTATTGTCCACCCGGATGTTTCAAAATATGAGGTTGATTGTGCAATATGCATACATGAACATTTTCGTTGACGAACTGCCAGTTTTATCACGTAGTACTTGTAAAGTGTTCTTACTGAGACACACGAACATTAATGTTAGTACTTTTCTCGACTAAAATACTATTTACTAGTCAAAGCGTTTTCTAAATGTTAGCGATCAGGAAGGAAAATGTCTCACTGCACTGGCGATATATGATTTAATGGGTAATTGTGCAAAATAATGTGAAATTTCTTCACATCTTCTGCAGCATAAAATTCCATTTTGATCTGGCATGATTTATTGGAACAATATTTCTTGACAAACTTATCATATATATATTGTAAATATCGCAAAATACAACCTTGCATGCATCTAGGAAGTGTATCTTTCCCATCTTATTCTATTTATGCGATAAATCCTTATAAAGTTCTTCCAGGAATTCGGCTGAAACAAACGTGGGATCAAAGAGAAAATCAGTGTGAGGCGTTCTTTTGACCGCTGATGGTCCAACATGTACTATTTACATCCTTGGTTTTACCACCTCACGCTAATGTCGTACAAAGATGGTTTAACCCCCTCAATTACTCCCCTACTCTGACAAAAGGAAGCAACTAACAAAAGATACTTTTTTTTTGTAAATAATCAAAATTGGCATTGGCATCAGTGCAACACCACACCATATTAGATTGAATATCTCGCAGCAAGATGAATATTCCTTGTCCATATTTTGACCGTATGTAGGGAATGCTAGGTACAATCTAAGAATACCAATAACCCAGATTTGAGTGATTTGTCACTTGCTTCCTTTTGTAGGGCAGAATACCTGTGGCACATAAATGTGTACGAACTAAATTACATCTCTTTGCCTAGGTACTAAGAGGGTTCCAGTACATGTATATGGACAAGACTCTCTGTTGACCACTAGATTGTGTGCAACACGCATTCACTCACACACTTACTTACTCATTCACTCGACACTGTTGGATAATTCTACGTTGCAGGCGAAGCAGGTATTACGTCCATCGGACACAGCGTGGACGACGACTACGTACTCAACAACGGGTTCGAAGCCCCCGCTAGCTTCAGCCTCGGTCCCGTCTACGATGCCAGCATCGATCAGATGAAGGCACTGACGGCAGCTTCCCAGAGCTGCAGTCAGTTTATCAAGGTGAGGAACGGAACTTCGGAAGGGTTGTCTTTCTCAGTGAGGGCAGTGTGGTGGTTAGAGGCCTTGACTGTCGCAGAGAGATCCTGGGTTCAAGCCCAGCCCGGTGCGTACACCCTTGGACAAGGTGTTTTGCTCATGTTTGTCCCTCTCAACCTAGTAAATTGGTACCTGACAGGAATATAATATTCCTGATCCAATTAGATCAACTAGCTTTTAGCGGTACATACTTGGCTGCTTGGCTAAAGCCAGGGTAATAATCGAGCGCTTTGGGTAGCACTTCGTACTAAGAAAGCGCTATATGAGAGCCGATTATCATTATTATTATTATTATTATCATTATTATTATTATTATTATTATTATTATTATTATTATTATTATTATTATTATTCTCTATTCAATTCAAGTAACATATTCAACCATCAGACAGTGATAAAAGCTATTCATAGTGAAATAACTTTGCTTATGATACAAACATTCTTTGTCATGTTTGGAACCCAAAAGAGCAGTGATTGTAAGTTGGGGCCTTTTAATATTTTACTTGTTCATAACTTGGTCACTTGTTGTCCATGCTTATTAGTTTGTGCATGATCATGTTTCAGTCTTTCTAGTACCGATGCAAGGCAGCTGTTTTCCTATCAGATAATAACAAGGAAGGAATGGAGAAGCTGCAGGAATTGTACTGCCCTACTCTGACAAAAGGAAGCAACTAACAAAAGATATTTTTCTTGTAAATTAGCAAAATGTGTCTATCGTGTGTATCGGCTTCAGTGCAACACCCCTGTTAGATTAAATATCTCGCAGCAAGTTGAATCGATCCAAGAATACCAATTACCCAGATTTGAGAGTGATTTGTCACTTGCTTCCTTTTGTTAGAGTAGGACAGTTAAGGCTCGCACTATTTTCTTGTTCACTATTGACTATTTTTTGATGATTTATAAATCTGTTATCGTAGTTTCTCTGCAAAGCGACTAGCTGTCCCATTTTAGTGGGTAACAAGAGTGGAATGCGGTTTTCACAATCGGCTAGAAATAATTTGTCAATGCTTTGTTTACTATTTACTATTGTTTGGTGACTTATTAAGCTGGGACCTCTATCACAAAAAGCTATGATTGATATAAATCAAATGTATTCCTAGCAGAGGACACTAAGGATTGACTGAAGAAAGTGAAGGCATATACATTTGTTTTACTTTTTTGTTCATTACTTTTCTGTGGTGATTTAATATGTGTCTGTTGTCCGAGTACCGCTGTAAGGTGGCTGCCCTGTTTACAGATGGTAAAATGACCTGAATGAAGACTAGATCACCGGTTGCCTAGCTTACTGTTTACTAAACTGTGATGATGTATGTATTTGCTGTCGTAGTACCGCTGCAGGGCCGCTGTCTTGCTGGCCGAGGATAACAAGACCCGGATGAAGTTCGGCTACTGGGTCTCCGTAGATGGCGAACAGATCAATAGCTGGGGCGGGGCACCCATCAACAGTGGCATGTGCGCATGCGCGGTCGAGAGTAAGTCTTATCAATTACAACTCATGGTTATATTACCAATGCAATTCACGATACAAAACATGCATATAAACAACAATAAGAATTGCAATAAAGATGAAGCAAGACATGGCACTATAACGATACAAAGATAAACAAGACGAAACAAACAATCTCAATGGTCAATATAGGTATAGGACATAACATGATGAAGTGAACTTAATTTGAATAAAAAAGGTGCGTATGGAAGAAAGGCAAATACATGTATAGGCTTGTAAATTGTACATACCGAAGTAAGGTAGGGTGTCCTTATATGATCACAGACCCTGCTGCGAAATTATGAGTTCTCATGAGGGTTTTATTTCCTCTCGAGACCTCAGCTAGTAGTGAATCATCTCAGTACCATATTATAAACAGTTAATGGTTATATGACTCTTCACGCAGGTCATGCACACACGGCATTGGAAGTTTTTGTTTTAAGTATAGTGCGAAAACATTCGAAGGAGGAGGAAGAATTGAGGGTAGGATGGGGTATGAGATGAACAGGACAAGCGCAGAATCATATAAGAAAAGAAGAGGAGCAAATAAAAGGTTATTTGCCATAGCTTAATCATGGGTTTTGTCTTGGTCGTCCATCACAGCACATCGCCCAATTATGCTTATACATCTAGAAAGGAATTTCTCGGCAATGGCAGTACGTTCCAAAAAGCAATACGCCTCAATCGTCCACCTCTCCATAAACATGTTCGCCCTTATATCACTAGAGGGGGTACAACTTAATTACACGAAGTCGGTGTCACAGTCTGGTGGAAACAAAAATGACACTGACACTTCCGAATATGATCTTTCTAATATCGTAAACAAGTTACAAGTTAAAGCGATCTTTATTAGAAGACGGTCCACAATAACTATTAACATGATGTATATGAAATAAGAATCATTATGGATGTAATGGTTATGTCATAGTATTGTCTATGGAGATAATAAACTGTGATATATGAACGAAGGAATTTCGCAATTACAGAGGCTTTTTTAGAATACATATTATGTAAATACTTGGATTATATAACAGGTAACTCAGTTTATTATACATCTCATAGCTCCTTTCTGAGCATATTTTGGGAGAAATTACGATTCTTTCCCATAACCACCCCTTAATTTTGGTTACAGTTCGATATTCCGAAGGTTCGTAATTCCGAAACACGTAAATTGCCTATACCTCGATGCTCGTTAGTCCTAAAACGAAAATGGGTTCGTTAATCCGAGCATTTGTGGAACGAACCTTATTTTGTTTTCGGACTAACGAACCTTCGGAAAAACGAGTGCTTCCCTTGATTTTAACCCTCCCTGTGCCAGTTAAACGCTGATCTATGAGATTGTGTGCATTACTGGCTAAAATGCACACGTGACACGTACTGAGTTAATATAATGTTCTTTCTGGTATAGCCGGGTCCTGCCCGGGTGGGAAGAAGTGTAACTGCGACTCGAACCCCAAGGAGTGGTCGATCGACGAGGGGCTGATTACCGACAAGCCCTACCTCCCCGTGACCGACATCCGTCTCGGAGACACGGGCAGCAAGAAGGAGATGGGCCAAGTCACGCTCGGACCCCTCCGCTGTCAGGGATAGAGGTGAGTTGGGGGAGAAGGAGGGGAGAGGGGAGGAGGGGGAGGGGGTGGGAGAGAGGGGCGAAGGAGGGGAGAGGGGAGGAGGGGGAGGGGGTGGGAGAGAGGGGCGAAGGAAGAGAGCAAAGAGGATGGGGAAGGGAGAGGAAGTAGGGGGAGGGGGAGGGGGGGGGGGAGGGAAAGGGGAAGGGAAAGGGGAAGGAAAAGCAAGAAGGAGATTGTCCAAGTTACGCTCGGACCACTCTAATGTTAGGGATAAAGATGAGTAGGGGAGAAGGTGGGGGAATGGAGAGGGGGGGGGGGGTGGAGGGGAGGGATGGTAAATGGTGGATGGTAAGAAGCAGGGGGGGGGATCGGCGGTACTAAAGACTTTTAGGGACTGCAAGAAGGAGGTGGGCCAAGTCATGCTCGTACCCCTCCTGTATCAGGGGTAGGGGTATGGAGGACGAGGAAAAGATTTTTTCGAGGGACAAGCGGCAGGATAGGGAGAACATAGGGTGAAAGAAGAAGATGCGGGTGTATAACTCATATTCCACTGAATACTTTGTAGCAAAATTGATTCTATATTTATATGTACTGACATTCTATTGCGTTGTATTATCTTTTCAGAGTCCATCTGGACTCAATGAGCGAACTCAAGCCGGATCTACCAACATTTTGGTTACTCTCTTCACATTTTTGGGTGATGTAATTGAAAACCTTTAATCTGAATTCAGTTTTATACGGCTTATACTTGTATCAGGTCATTTACATGTAAATACTAAATATTGATATTATAAGTCCATGATTGAGGATTCGTGCTTAATGATTTAAAGCAAACATCAACATCACCAAGGGGACCATCAATAAACCACAATTTTCGTTTTATATTTTTTGATATACAAAGGTAAACGTTGAACAGTACAAATGTGTAAATGGTGTTAATAATTCATCAGATTTTCATTAACAGTACCATAGATGAATCTACTTGAATCCCATTGAAGGGATTGTTACTAGACTTGGGCTCTATCGTGATTCTTGCACCCTGTCGCTAACTACAACATTCCATATTCGTTATTAGTTAGCCCAAAGGTTTGGATATCAGTTTGGTATCTTAATAACACGTACCGTGGCTCAAAGAGAGATGGACCGTTCGATTCTTATTTGAGAAAACTTGGGCCAACAATAAGGACATGTCATTCATAGTAATGTCATAATAGTTGTGATAGTATCAACGGGTTATTAGACATGTGGATTGTAAATACACGGATGACCAACTGAAGCAAGTGCAGGGATGTTAGAATATGTTACATATTCATGTATTAAATACATATTGTGTACATGTTTAATTAGGCGATATGATTAGAAAGAGGGGAAAGGGTGTGGGAATTGTAACAAAACTAAAGAGATCAAGAACTTTGAGCTTCCGCTGTACAGATTTAGTTTAGGGTATTATTATGTTTGTGAATATTGTAAGAATATACTACCGTTACCATGGTTATAATTGCATGTCTAGGAATAGCCCCTAAAGTGTGTTTCTGTCCATTAGTTTATCAAGTTGTTGAATACCAATAACTAAATTCCCTGTCCTGCATTGCGTACTGAACATTTGGTGCAAGAAAATGTATGTTTATGATAACTTCAAAATGTAGCTTTAACAACGTTTTTTTTACCATCAGCATAAACACAGGGCTATGCGCCAACACCAAACAGTATTACTAACGAAAAATATAGCATACCTTTAGCATATAAATATTTCATGCATATTTCACACATAAATGCAGAAAAATAGAACAAAAATAATAAGTTTAATATTTTCATTCGAAGGAAACGTACTTTATAGGCTGTTTCGCCTGTTTAATATAGCATTGGATACGTTAATGAAGTAGCTTTGACGAAAATCGCCTAGAGAATGCTAAATTGAGTAGATTTTCGATATACCTCGATTGAGCGTGATTATGAAAGATGATATTGTGCATTGCTTGTTGCGATACAAAATGTAAATTTATCATCCACAACTACAAAGTATACTCTTAAAGTGATATCACCGATTGTATAGGGTATAGGAATATATTTATTTCTCAAGTGATGCCAGTACTTCCAACACAATATAAATCTTGACAACGCTTGTACTAGGATTTATGAGATTCCTCCTGTTATACCTGTAAACATTTTATTTTATTTAATAAAAATATCCCGGCTTGTATCATAACGGTGTTTACAATTGTTTATGTTTGTTTATTGTGGTGATTGATTCTGATATGACAGAGAGGGAGAGAGGGGAGGAGAGAGGGCGGAGACCGGTAGAGATAGAAATATAGAGAGGGAGAGACAGAGACAGAGAGGGAGAGACAGAGACAGAGGGACAGTGAGGGTCAGAGAGAGACAGAGAGGAAGGGAGGGAGAGGGAGGAAGAGGGAGAGAGGGAGGGAGGGAGAGGGGAGAGGGATAGAGAGATAGAGAGAGGGAGAGAGAGAGGGAGGGAGGAGGAGAGGGAGAGAGAGAGAGAGAGGGAGAGAGGGAGGGAGGGAGGGAGGGAGAGAGAGGGGGAGGGAGAGGGAGAGAGGGAGGGAGAGAGAGAAGGAGGGAGGGAGGGAGGGAGAGAGAGAGAGAGAGAGAGAAAGAGAGGGGGAGAGAAGAAGGGAGGGAGTGAGGGGAGGGAGGGGAAGAGGGAGAGACACAGCGAAAGGGGTGGGGGTGCGGGGGAGGAGGATGGAGGGAGTGTGCGACAGGGCAGAAACAGAGGAAAGAGATAGAGACAGATAGAGGAAGAGAGAGGAGGAGACGGATAGAGATAGAAATATAGTGAGGGAGATGGAAAGAGCGAGAGAGAGAGAGAGAGAGAGAGAGAGAGAGAGAGAGAGGAAGAGAAAGCGGGGGGATGGAGGGATGGAGGGAAGGAGGGAGACACACAGCAAAAGGGACATGGAGAGGCAGACAGAAGCAGAGAAACAAAGAGAGAGAGAGAGAGTGAGAGAGGGGGGGGGGGGGGCTCTTTTTTTTGGGGGGGGGGGGGTGCAGGGGAGGAGGATGGAGGGAGTGTGCGACAGGGCGGGAATGTTAAACCCGTCTCATCGAACTCCAAACATAACCATAACATCAAATACACGTTATAAAAACAGTCCGTGAGATATTTGATCGAAGTTCTGTTTCGATTCATGACCATAGAAAATAGCGGTAGGTGTCAAGTTCATGCGGGCATATTTATGTTTCGTGTGTGGGGACACAGGTACCGATAGACATTTAGACAAGTTACTGGTTTTCTTAACTTGTTGGGTGGGTTTGATTCCATACTGCTCCCACTCTCCATGGTAGGCCTAGTAATCTGATTATATAAACTCCCATGACTGCTGAACATAAAGGTTATGTATTATTCAGCAATCCAAGTGTATTGAATAAATTTCCAAAGTAGAAATAGGGTGGCAGAAATGTGTATATGTATTTATCTGAATGTGTACGATTATGTTTGCCTATGTGTGTATGTCTTTGTTTGTATCACATCTTGTGTACACTATGATTAAAGAGAATGAAACCATGATAATAGGTTGACATGGGAAACAGGTGAAAAATCACAGAAACAGAAACGGTTAGAGCAGAAAATATACACCTTGCATGCAGTAGAAAGATTTTATGTGTTTTAAATTGTGGTTATTAGCGTAAAGTCGTGTGTAACTTAGGCACATCTGTTGGTGAAACGGAGCCCCGATGTAGCAATCGTAAGGATGGTGGTTCTTACGCGTAATCATGTAAAACAAGTACAGCGTTTAGCATCATCTGTTTAATCATTTTGGTTCTTTCATTTCAAGGGATGATTCCTAGGACATCTCATTTCCTATAATCGGTTTATTGCCTCGATGTTATCTGGTGACATGCTCGATGTTTGTTTTGGAATAATAAAAAATGTTTCATGCCTCGCGCTGAGGTCCCATTGTTTAAAGAGTGGGGGGATAGGGTGAAGTCCCATACAGGTTACTCGACTTTGACCAGCAAGCTCTCTACATAGACGCGGGGCTTCGGGGAAGGTTTATCCCACCCCACCCGCAACATACACACACATATAAACACATCGTATTTTTTTGCTCGATATCTTCTTTATTCCAAGTAGACCGGGGCAAACACCGGGGAATCATCCTATAATAATTAATGTTTAATCGATTTAATTATGTTTTTTCTACCACAGCTTTTTTTTTTCCTTCGCAGTGCTCACCTTGTGATTACTTCATCATGTGCAGTTCTCCAAATTATGTATTTATAGTATTAATTAATTGCCGGGCAGGTTTTTATTTGATTCATGTTTTCACATTTTTTAAATCTTTATTTTCTGGGTATTCACACATGATTCATATGAGATCATTCTCGGGAAATGCGGCTGCCCACATTGTAACAAGGAGTAGGGGAACTGCCTCCCCCCCCCCCCCCCCCGGGCCTCCCCTCCTCCAGAACACATGCTAAGACCAGCTTCTGACCAAGATTATACAGAGGATCGGTGACCGATCCCACTCGTATTACGTCACAGCGTGATGACGTAATAGCTAATTATGAGTTAACTAGGCAGGTGAAGAAGATAGAGACGGACGATAAACATTCAACAAAATGAGACGATTGTACTGCTTGTTCATCTTTGTTATCATGGTGATGATATTCGTAAGAGACAATTTATATTGAGCAGAAGGAATTGGTGACTATGGTAACTATAAAAAAATCTTAGTAAGATAGGAATGTATGTTCCCAAAACTAAAATGTATTATTATCATCAAGATGCTTGTATTTTTAATTGGTCGTCA
Organism: Arbacia lixula; assembly: GCA_963669155.1. NCBI lineage: Eukaryota > Metazoa > Echinodermata > Echinoidea > Arbacioida > Arbaciidae > Arbacia > Arbacia lixula. Next base: position 9,726,338 of record OZ022582.1, on the reverse strand, counting down.
TCATTTTAACATAACAACCACAGAGCAATGATGATGATGTTGTTGACGACGACGTCGACGATGGTGATGGTGATTATTATCATCATCAATATTAATATCATCAGTGTAGTATTTTTAATGATTACTGTTCCTATTATCAATATCATTCACCGTATGCTAAAAGAACAACATTCGTTCGTCAGGTATGAATTAGGACAAAAAATATAAATTCCTTTCAATCCATCTCCCTCCCTAATTCTCTTAATATTTCATGTTTTCATTTCCCCCTTCTCTCTCTCTCTCTCTCTCTCTCTGTCTATATGTATGTTTCTCTGTCTGTCTGTTTGCCTGCCCCCCTCTGTCTCCCTCCCCCCTCTCTATCGCGCTCTCTCTCTCTCTCTCTCTTTCTCTCTCTCTCCCCCTCTTTCGCTGACTCACGTGAAAGTCTGCACCAGTCACGGGGGTCACGTGTCACACATTGCACATACTCGCTCACCCATAACACATATAATACGTCACCGTAACCAAAAGTACATACAGAAAGAAAATACACCGTAAACGGAGATTTATTTTAATCTATCGCCTATGCATCACTCTACCTGTCGCAGGAATGCTATAGAGAGGCAGTCTTCGTCACGCGAATCACAACAATACGATTCCTAGTAAGCCGTCCATTTAACTGCCAATGGACAGTGATCGGCAAATGATTCTTTTCTATATAATTTTGCTTATCCCCTACGTAACATTCCACCCTCTCTACACGCAAAAACACAAGTCAACATCAAGATAGGGTTATAGCTTGCCCGACGATTATGAGCCAGCCGTTTATAGCAATACGTTTGAAGACGCAGACAGTCGGCAAGTGAGAGGACATTATATGCACTACTTTCCCTAAGTACGTAGTTATTGGTTGGCCCAGGGTTAAAAACCTGAGATAAAACTCTATGAGCAAAAGGTTCTGTAAAACTTGTGACCCTGACCAAAACATGACAAAACTCTCCTATGAGTATGAACTAGTCGTGATGCAGTCGCAAGCTAGAATGACATACACGCTGGGGATGCCACACCGTATTGAACCTTATATTACCTGCACCACCTGTGACAAAAATTCCTATACGTACCTTTCACTCCAGACCAGATCCCCGAAAAACGTACCACCTGTGACAAAATACCTATGCGTACCTTTCACTCTAGGGCAGAACCCCGAATAATGCGTGACATGCTTTAATGAACGAGACAAACATCATTTGTCTGTTATATAACCGTATTCTATCGCGCTATCTATCTCAACGCACTGTCTGTGTCTCTCCTCTGTGTCTATTCATTCACTTCTCTGATTCTCACACTCTCACCACCAACAGCCACATTAGATTCGTTGCTTTTAATTGATTGATGAATGGCTCGGTTAATTCCCAGAAAATAGCCTGCTGAAATAACTAAATTATCCTAAGGGAAGTAACAAATCTGTATTGCGCGGACATTATGGCGTTGGAAAACGTAATTTTCTTTTAGACCGCATTCTCTGTTAAAGTTGACCAAGCGACGTAAAAGAATATTACAGTCTTGTGCGACATGTCTGATGATAATGAGAGAAAAGGAGAGAAAATAGGAAGAAAAGAAAACAATAATGCTGTTAAAAGTAAGCATTTTTTATTCAACATGTTTCATGTTGAGTGGGTAAGGCAGTATTTACGGGGGTTGATTGAGGGTGGGGGCGGGATGGTCTTTGATATGACATGTACGAACAAAATATTGTACGTTTTGTTTCGTTCTGCTATATCAAAATTATTTAGATTTGTGTCAGATATGAATATACAATGTATAAACATTCGTGATGTTTGTCATTGCTTTAATGTGTTGTTTACCACAGCACAACCGTAATTAATTCCGATACTATAATGAGAGTGACGTCACATATATACGAAAATTTACGATCCACTAAACAAAACTGTACATCGTGAAAAAAAACATCGCACATATTACGTAGCGCACTCACATCACGTGCGCTCCCGTGACACGCTAGGCAACGAGGCTCTTTCCATATAGTCGTAGAAAGCAAGGATAGTTTTTATCCCTCTCCTTATTTCCGTCTGACCGTCGTTAAGCAAGCACTCAGATTGGAGGCCAGGTCGTTTAATGGGAGAAATCCATATATTTCTCTTCCGTACGTATGCCACAAATTCTCATAACCCGAAATATTTCTTGAAATATCAATAGTAAAGCAAACTTTATAGCCGTGTTTATTATAGGGTGTATACCATACTCTGGGTTGATCATTAACGTAATACATGTACGGACTTTAACCAGTCTATTTACGGCGGTAAGCAAGCAAGGCGTATCGTTCGCTGCGCACCGTGCGTCACTAAAGTATTGGTGGTCGGACGAGAAACAGTGTGCCTACCAAGTACCATTTCGGACCTCTTCAACACCGCATATCATCTTCGGACGGGAACATACAAGAGGAACGGCGTTTTGTTATCAATACCAGACATCACATCTTTTCTTTTACACTGGGACACATAAGTTGACGACAAGACAATGGGTAAGTACAACGCTAAACACTAACTTGTTTTTCATCATTCAGTTACAACGAAGGTGAGTGTCCGATCGATATAGTGGATATCCGCCAAACATTGTATCGAAAATCATCCAGATACATGAAGATTCTTTACACAGCCATGTCGACTGCATATTGTTGACCGGGCATGTAGTTAAAGGTAATGTAATGTCATTCATGTGCAACGTTTTCTGTATTTTTACCGTAAGTGAATGTCTCACGTAACGATTGCCAGTTTGTGGTTAGATTTTCAACCGCTTCAACGGCTGCAGTAGAGAGGGCATCTAAGCCACATTATTACAGCTAGCACAAACAAAAACTGAAAGAATGAACCATGCCATTTAAAGAATTGTTCTCAGAATTTGATAGATTTAAGCAGAGGATATTTGAACGTCAAGAGCGAAATGTATTTTCAGTGATTCATCCACTATTTCAGAATAATGAACGAGATATTACGTTAACAATGACAATGGGTCCCTTTTATATTTTGTCCGCGTAACAAAAGACCGTGTTCATATTGTTTGTAGGGTTGTGTCGCAGTTAACGTATTTGTCATTAAAACTATAATAGCATATAACTTAATCCCTTTGTGCTTCACTGTTAGTGTTATCTCGCCTCGTTAACATTAATCTCGTAAAAGGTGAAATATTGTTAATCCCTTGTGTGCCTTAAATACACACATATCCCTTAGACCACAATTTGTTTTACACGAAAACGGTTAAGAAAGCTACGTATATACGGGGTTCTCATGGAGCAAGTCCCATGTAGTAACAGTCGTGTATGAAACCAGTGCACCGATGTTCGTCAGCTTAAGATCCGAGCAGCGTCTTATGCATACATGCGCACAATGCCGCTGTGAATGGGAGTAAGGTGAAAATGTTGTGATAGCGCTTGTGTATATTGATTATATGGATTTCGATGCTCCCCTGCTTTTCACTGCCCCCCCCCCCCCCGTTTCTCACTGTTCACATGGTTGCACAACATGGTACAGTCATAATTAAGTACAGAGGTCGCATAGACACTTGAGCAAGGAATTGTTTCACAGGGCGATATCATTTCGAATTTATTAATGTCCCCACCCCTCCACCCATCTGAGTAGCACCCCCTTTAAATCCCCTAAGAAAACAAACTCTTCAAGAGGTACGAGAATCTGGAAACAATTTGTTGTTGTTTTTACTCTGTTCATTAAGTGTTTTTCTTCAAGCTATACCCTCCTTCTAAAAAACATGTTTTTGTCCTTGGAACTGGTGTAGAGTCGTAATGAACGTGATAAATCTTAATTCGAATGTTGCTGTGACTTATAAAACATAGTTAACACGGACCTGACAGAATTTATTAGAATAGGGCGTAAGAACATACAGATACATAAATACAAATATACATGTAGCATTTTGTATATACACGGAATGTCGTATGTCCAATGATATAGATGCCACGTGTAAGCACGGAATATTTGTGAACAGCTAGCCGTGTCTCGGACTGATAAATATCATCAGTAATGACTTAATTCGGCTGGAATAATCGGCAGCCAACATCACTCCCTACACACAGCACGGCCCAGTCTGAGAGAGGTTGTATCCATCAGCTAGATAATTGAAAGAGGAAACTTATAAATAGTTTAGCCGTGGTCTTGGTCGCAGAACGGGAAGAAAGGGCTTTGGCACGGAACGGAGAGAAAATTGATCGCTGTCATGGTCATGTAGCGGCCTGTTTAGCGGGCTCTAGGACAGACTCTTCCCAATGAGGTAGATTCAGAAATGTCACACGTGAATCTTGAGGCTCATATGTAGTGATAGAGAGATATGATGATGTTAAGATATGATGATTAAGATGTCAAACGACATGACAGTTAATGTGACAGCGTTTGATAGCGGGATACAGAGTCAGTGGCACATAAAATATTTACGTTAGTTGGAGGGATGGATAGGTAGAAAGATACATAGACATGATAGACAGCCAGATGTAACATAAATAGATAGATAGATAGACAGGCCGAGACAGTAAGTTGATGGATAGAGAAATGATGGGTGAATAGGGAGATTAATATCAAAGATGGACGAATAATTGATACATAAGATAAATCGATACATGGATGTAAGGATGGATAGCACAGAATGTATTCCGTCTCGCAAAGTAAATCAACACGAAATAACATGGTTTCCAACATCTCACAGTTCTACGGTATTTTAGTCCGTATTTGCCACTTTTATGTAACCCGAAATAATGTAAATCATTGAAGAACATGTCTTCAACAAGTCTCTCAAAAACTTTCAAACCAATATCAACGACCTACATGTGTGTGTACCTTGATTGCAGAGAATACACAAAACGCACTAATTACAAACTCATGAAAATGGATGCCTGTTAATCATTCATCTCGTAAATCGCCAACTCTTCTCATATTCCCCCGATGACGAATGCTGTGTCAGGATTAAAATGTAATTAATCGCAATTCTATGCCCGGAATTAGATCTGTCCCACCACATACATTGTCTTATTCGTTATCATGAAAACGGTTTCGTGCGTTACTGTAATGGGATATTAGGTAAAAACGAAGGAATCAATTAACACTATGTAAAAATTACATTTATAATCATATTAATGCGCAAATCGTAGGAGTCAATAATGTGCATTTAATTTTGGAGCTTTGAAGCTATGGTTGTAATTTGCAAATAATAGAACGTATCAATTTCACGGAATAGCCATACGATATGTTAGTGTGCCAGATAAACTCCTGGTCTATAGGCTATGCGCGTATTCATCATGTTCATTGTGAAATGGTAGAAAACAATAATTCGTATGATGACAAATGTGAACAAAACGTGAAGCGAAAATGTTATCATAACAAACGGGATCATACTTGGCAGGAAGCCTTATCATTCGCAACACAACATAAGGGCTTCGAGCACCGGAAAAGGGACGTTTCATGTGTTTAATGGGCATCATGAAAATTATACGCTCTTGAAGCTTGCGTCAAGTGAAGATACTTGATAAAAAATGATTAATCATTGCAGAAAGGAAGCACTTCACACCACTTTTCTTCCCTGCCACTTTGCCGAAGCTGGCATGAAGCAACGTGAGAAATGCACAACAAAAACCAAGCTTATGAGTGTCTAAATCCGGTTGGTTCCTCAAGTCTCGGATTCGAGACTGCCATAAAAAGAAACACATTGGATCCGTCTTATAATCTCTGATGCACAGGGTTACGATTTATACAAAATCGCAAGTCAAGTTACGATCAATCCCAATTCTTTATAGTACGGGGCTCTTATTTTAAAGGAATTTCGACCCGGAGCTCAAGAGGGCGCTGTTGGATGACGTCACAATCATCGCCATCTTAGTTCCGAAGTTTGACGAGTAACGCTGTCAATCAAACTGGTAGATTGCGGATATGCGTTGCTTGCCCTTTCACGTATTATCGTGCATGCACAATGCACAGCCAGCTAGCTACATACGCATGCAAGCACATACGAGTACTACTACTAGTACTAGTCTACGTACGTGAGTGCTAGCTGGAAGTACCGTATGCAAGTGGGCGGAGCCAGCAGGGAACAGCCGCCGAATCATGAGCCGAACTGTATTTCGGCATACCTAGATTGAGAATCGACATTCTTCGGGCATTCGGAACATGGCATTTGCGTAACCGGTGAAATTATCGAATAACATTGCCGTCATTGGACAACACGTACTGTCCGCTCATGCGCTTACATGGAATAACGCCCTCTTGAGCGCCGGGTCTGATTCCCTTTAACATTTTTCTTTTACGTTGTAACACGATGTCGACTCGAAGTAGAATGCGAGCTAGGGGAGACTGCTCGAATCGGTCGCGAGTCCGTAGTACAACACTGCTCAAGGGCTTTGCGACCAAACTCGCCCAAAATAATGATTGCACTCGCGCTAGCTAGCAGGAAGGTTGAACTCGGCTTTTCGTCTGCGGATGTTGGGTGGTCGATGAGTGAGAAAAATTAGTCCGAGTGACATGTGGCATAATTTCATTTGACACTACTCGTACAAACGGAACCGCAGAGTGATAATTAGAAACCATGGGGGAGGGGAGGGGAGGGGAGGGGAGGAGGGGGAGGGGGAGGGGCCTTCAGTCACTCACATCCAAGATAAACTGTCAGCATATTTCATGGACATGATCATGGTGATGCGAAAGCTCGAGTCATTCGATGCATTGGCAAGCCCACCCCACGCTGCGTGATGTGATTGTGACTCCACCAGAGAGGGTACAAAAAAAATCCAACTACCAAGTGCCGAATTCACGATGAAATTACATCAAATTGTGGAATAATAATATGTTCTTCATGTTTCCAAGATTGTAATACGATGCAACGTTGCGCTTAATATTGTATACGATGATACAAATGATATGGTAGTTCAGAATTTAAAGGAATTTTACAACATGTAGATTTGAGAGTTTGACTCTTTTCAACCAAAGCATTAAAAAAGGATCACTCTCGTACCGCATCTAGACTGTGCTGCAACTTCTAAAGGGATTCACCCATGATCAGTGATGATATATTTTCGTAACCTGCTATATTTTTGCTTCTGCAGATAGACAGATCACGACAACATTTCTCAAGCCCTTTTAGTTCAGTTCATATTTGTAGATGGTGACTTGCAAGAACCTTCAAAAAACTTGAAATGAAATATGTTAATTTTGTTCTAAATTAGCAGTTCGCACTGTCATGTTCATAACGCTGATGCAGGAGGTCACATGTGTCAAATGTGATAAGTTTCTGGAAAGCGAATACCCTCACATCTTCGTATGAATCTTAAATATTGAAACACCCAAACACCCATCGCTGCCAATATCCAAGGTATAACTTCCCTGAATTAATGAGAGATGAACAAACGTCGGGACTTTGGGCTTCATCGTTCTTTAAAATCACATGCATAAACAAGTCTCTCATTAATCATTTTTTTTCGCAACACAATTCACACTCTAAACATAAGGGTGTTATATTTTAACACAATTTGACGCACATTTGATATAAATTGTGTTAGATGTCAGGGTCGATAAATTTTATAATACCAACAAAGTATTGCCTTAATACCAAAAAAGGATGATCAAAACGTTGAGAATTCGACTTCAACTTTTTATGAATTATGATTCTTTGTTGCACATTAGATTGAATAATATTTTCGGCTCATATTTTATTTCACGGTGTTCGGATACGTTGACACTACATTGAGTACACGTAGGAGCTGTATTGGCACGCATCAGTCTGCTCTTTACCCGAAGTTCATGTTTAACATGCATGAAGCTTATTTTCTTAAGTGATCATTCCTACTAACCAAACAATGAACAAATTCAAACAAACGATCATCACCCCTTTGTTAGAGGAGGGAGCCGTATAGAACACAATGGTCCACATTCTGGCCAGATTCGCCTATACTAACGTGACCCATTTTGTTGTTTAATGGCGGTTCGCCCACAAACCGTTTTGTTTACACACCGAAAACAAGACGCACCTTCGCAGTACAACGTCACGACGAAACTATTTTAATCGTCATCCAAATGATGACATAACACTCAGCATGCTCAGGTTGCAGTTGACCGAAGGCGCACGAACTTTGCTTCTTAATGTGGGTGACCGTAATGAGGCTCTGCTAGATTTTGGGGAGGGTCAGCGTTTGAGTGATTACTTTGCAAAGTTGTGGGCGCATCGTGGGCTATTCGAAAAAGAGTTATACCTCGCGATCAAGTTGTTTAATGGAGACAAAATGGGCCTCTTGAGACTCGCATGTTTGAGTGAAGATTCGCTCATCCAATGCCCCACACCCTCTCCACCCCTACAATATGGGTGCTTTATCCTTAAAAAAAGGAAAAGAAAGTCTCCGTTTGACGGGAGCGCCACGTCAGATACGTACTATTTCTTCAAATAGAGGCTATATTATTCACATTATATTATCTATCTATACCACTCTACTCTTACTCATCTTCACACCAGCAATTCAAGTAAAGCTCGTGTAAATATTTGATTTCAAAGCTGAAAAACAACTTCCTCTTCCAGGTGATGTAGTTTATAACGAGATGTTTAATTACCCGAAAGACATTGATTATCTGTAAATAAACACCACAATCACCATGATTAGTACAATGTACAAAGAGCATATCATTCAACAATGTTTGAACAATAATGCCTGTAAGTTACTGTCTATAACTGTTTATAAATATCCCTTTGAACCTTCTGTAGAAGGACTGTATCGGAATGTCTAATTTTAAGTTGAACTTTCCATTGTCACTTCATTCGTCTATCAAAGTTTGATTTTTATTGGTCTTTTTATTTGATTTTTATTGATAATAGAAGCTACAAACAATACATGTATTAATCTAGATGTCGGGACAATTCTCATACTTATGATGGAAATTCGTCGCTGGATAACTAACATGGTGCGATTGTCGCCATGTTGAAAACAATAGCGAGCACTTTTCTGGGGCTCTTGAAAACAATGGTTACAAAAATCACACATTTTTATTTCAGCGATTAATTCCTAATTTTCTGACCGCCACTTTGGCGCATGTTACATGTTATAACACACGATTCTGTAAAGTTTAATCTAAATCAATGAACATTTATTCAATCATATTTGTTAAATTCCTAATATATATATATATGTTTTGGTATTGAATGACGTAATATTGTACACGGGATCCCATTGTATTTATTTCCTGTCATGTTTGGACAAAGAAATGGGAGGTATATAAGAAAATGAGTAATTTATAAAAACAAAACAAAACAAGAAATAAATGTGTGTTGCACCCTCTTGTTTGTAGGTTGATGGAGTGGCATTACACACCAGTTCACATTGGCGCCATCAAGAAGTGAACTGTCAATATGGGGATAACCTTGCTTCAGCTCTCGGAAGAAACATGCCAGTAAAGAACAGTGAACACGAACTAACCCTCAACACAGCTGTTGTCTTTTCGTCATTGTCATGATTGTTATGGGTCAATGTGTGCTTTTGTGCCATTTCTACGAAGAAAAAAACTCATGAAAGGAAATTTAAAAAAATAAATGATTATCCATATTAAGTGATAACACGCACATCGTCTCATTCTGTGTCAAGAGTCGTTATTCACAGGCTATTGCACCATGTTACTCATCAGTTAGCTTTTCGACGTCATCATGCATGGGATAGGTTGATATGTACATAAATTTATGTCGTTTTTTATGGTGTGAAGCGAAAAATACACTAACAACAAACATGTTACCAATCATCTCTTATAAATAATAAAAACATGTTTTCATTTCTCCGCCATGCACTATTAATATATTGGTTGAATCATAATGAAAGGCATCGGTTAGCTCTTGGTCGTCACCCGCAGTTTATCGGTCAAAATGTACATCAATGTAGTCATTTATGAGGGGAAATGTGAAATAAACTAGCCAATGTACATGTAATTAATTTACACTGATACATAATAAACACGTGGTTTATTCTAAATTCTTCGTAATTGCACGTGTAGGTTGTCGCACCATGAAACCCATTGGTTAGCTTTTTGATCGTCACCTCCGGTTTATTGGTCAATGTGTGCATTAATGTTGTAATTTATGAGGGGAAACGAATAAAATAAAGTAACCAAAATACATGTTAATAATCATCATTATTACAAAATGAACACGTATATGTTCTTTTCTACGTCATTGCCTATGTAGGTTGTCGCACCTGTCCTCTTGGTTAGCTTTTTGATCGTCATCTGTACTTTATTGGTTGATGTGTGCAGTAATTTTGTAAGTTATGAGTAAAAAAAAAAGGATGAAATAATTATCACACCCAGATAAATATCACTACAACCATGATTACATAATGAACACGTGTGTCCCCATGTATTTGATTCTGTGCAGGTTGTTGCAGTATGATACCGATAGGTTCGCTGTTTGGCGCCGTGCTACAGTGCCTCGGAGTCGCCATGTTCTGCAGCTCCGTCATCCTGGGCTTCAATGAGGCACTCACTCTCTTCGAAAGCGATGAGGATTTTAGAACGAAAGTAGACGATGATGTGTGAGTATTATTCGGGAGCTTTCGGAATAATGCGGGAGACTTCGGAATGAGTCGGTATAGAATGAGCCTAGAACATGCATTGCGTTCTTGATTCTCTCCAAGATGAAGATGGACAGATCAAGGCATTTTCCCTTATCAGCCAGTCTGTCAATACTTAAATGCGGAGGCTATAAGTTTCCATGGTAATTGAAAAACAAAATAACTACCGGAATTTAAAGACCAACCTTCTTATTCAATACCCCCTTTGAACTCATTCTCTGCCAGACTCCATATTGTCCTATGAGAAATGTGTGTTTCATTTGTCTTGTACATGTGTACATGTGTACGAACAAAATTATTAGAGGATGTGCAAAGAAATCAAAGAGTCCATGTCAATAAGCCATTTGGGAACCTGTTCGAGCAACCACTTCATAATACTTCAAAGAGGTTCAAAGTCCATTGTTATTGTATGTAACACCCATGCCTATGCAGGTTCGAACAGGTTTATTTCTCCTTATAGTGGCAATAGGCCGAGTGGTACATTCTGAATACTTTCTGATAAAGCAATAAAGCTACATTTTCTAGGATACTTTCTTTGACCTGATCTGATAAGTAATATAAAGCATTATATGTTCCTTGTAGACCTTGCAGGAGAGCATTAATTTTACTTGTACAGGCGGAATAATATTTGCAGCTCATGTATTCTGCTGTTTTTTTTTATGTAAACGAGAGAGGGCGGGCTGGTTTTATGTCACTTAAATTATTTTTTTCTTCTCTCTCTCTCTCTCTCTCTCTCTCTCTCTCTCTCTCTCCCTCTGCAGTATTTACTACTTGGAGATCGCCGTGTACTCGTGGACCGCCTTCACCATGCTCTGGGCCATCGGGGTCCTCTTCCACGCTTTCATGACCACGGCGCAGACCAGCGGCAAAGTCGGCTACGGTGACGGAAAGGTCTGCTGCAGTTCGAGGGGCTGCATCGGCACGGTAAGAACATCGATGTCAAAAATAGGCAAAGTAATGAAATGAGATACATTGATGAGTACAAATCAAATTTTGTTCGGGAACGACAGGGCGGGGGGGGGGGGGGGGGGCTATTGGAGACCAGTGGACACCCAATAGAAACCAATAGAAATAGAGATGCTCATGAATATTCATGAATGTATTCACGAGTCATAATTTTGTACTTTTATATGGATAACCTCCACATAACCATTGAAAATGGTTCTGAATTCGGAAAGGATCGGTGCTCTGCACGTCCGTTCACAAGTAGACCCACTGTATGTAATTGGATAGTTTCAAGAGTAATGCGTAAGCGAAGAGAAATAGGTTCATCTACAGGAAACATCTAATTTCGTACCCATTTCCCCTTTACATTTAGTCTTCCTTTGTTTATAGTTGTTACGCTGTACTTCATGATTTTAACATGATTTTAAATGATTTTGTACATGCTATCGTTTTGAAAAGACAAAAGCGAAAGAGTTTAATCATGGGTCCATATAATTCGACAGGGCATTCAAACCCGACTTAATTCATGTATTAAAGAATGACACAATAAATATAGTCATATATCTGTTTGATGAATATGAACTTCTTTAATGAACATCAAGAGTACTTGCCTATTTGTACGGACACAGCATCTTTTGATGTCAAGAGTAGTAAATGTACTACATTTTCCCGCCAAACTTGCTTTCCTCCTTTTCGAGGCACACGGAATGTAGCTCTACGGGACTTATGTGTTTAACGTCTGAATCAAGTGCACATATGGCGCTTTATCAGGCAGTCAATGGGTTATCTGTTTTGCTCTCTAAACATACAGGTTATTTTGTAGAAACCTCATTTGTCTTTTTCTACAGACGCTGTTTTTTAGCGCGGTCATCCTGATCTGTTGGGTCATGGCTCTCGGAATGTCGATTGTGCCTTTCACCTTTTCTCTGATGATCAGTGGTTTCCACAACGGCACCGACCCCACAACCGTCGACTTTTCGTACTATGGTGAGTGTTAAGCCACGTAGAAATATCCCCATGTATACAACCCTACAGGCAGGCAGACATACAGACAGACAGATAGACAGACAGACAGACAGACAGACAGACAGACAGACAGGCCTATAAACATACACACAGACACCTACGCGCATACACGCGCGCAAACACGTATGCATAACCATGCATATAAATATATAGTCGGACAAACGGATATATAGGCCATGTAGGCTGTCTGCTAGACGAATGCGTGAACACACATACAGATGGACTGACATAAGTTACACAGAGTAAGAAAGTCAGTTTTTTTATTGACGTTTTAGTCACAGATAATTTATCCATGAGAGATGATACCGTACCCGTAATGGTCGTTTAAAAGATCCCTTTTGTACGAAAAATATACGGTGAAACCTGAATATAAGGACCGCACAAAGGCGTCGATATACGGCCTTTATAGCAGCCGGTCTTTATGCACAGGTCACTTTAATATACAGGTTTCAATGAGAAACGTTGCACAAGTGAATACAAAGAAAATGCGGTCTTTATAATAATATGGTTTTGTTGTACAGGCAGTTTGGTTCTTAAATCAAGTTCCTCTGTGTCAGTTAGGAAATCTTCACTTGATGTTCCTAAAACCGATGGTCTCTTAGTTATAAATCTTCACACGAGGTTTTTTTTTTGTTAATTCCGAATTATTTAGACTGTTTCCTATTATGCTGTTTCTTTCTCTTTTACAGCATTGGAACTATGAGACCAATAAATAATTTCCATTTCTTTTTTTTTTTTTAATCAACTTTACTTGTACTAGGTATCCCCGTCCCAGGCGATGTTCTAGAAGTGGAAGGCCTCGAAGATATCGTAAGTATATCGTAACTTATTTGCAAACATTTCAAAAGCAAATTCAATAACATTTATGCATAGAAGGAACAGGAAAAATATGAATACTTCCATGTGATTATTCAATGCCCTAAAGGAAGGTAGAACAAAGCTTGGCCTGTGGGCATTTAGGTCCCTGAGTTACATAATAAAAGAAAAAAAAAATAATACATGCACAAATATAATCAAAAGTTCTCGCTATTGATGAACTTAACGTGAAATTCAAATTTAATGTTATATCGGAATTATCGTTCACACAATGTATTTTTCTTTATTGTACTGGAAAGCAATTTTCCCAAAGTCTCTTTTATGAGTAACATACATTTTGTAGCCATTCCCGATGAATGACTCCAAACCTTTTGCAACGAGATGGAACGCAGTGCAAAACGAATCCATAACAATTGTACAAAAAAGTAAAGAAATAGGAACATGACTAACCCGGTGCATTAGGAGAAAAAATGAGAAGGAGAGGGGGGGTTCTTGAATATAAAGTTGAAAGTTCTTATCAAACCGTAAAACCTGTAAAATTACGCCACTGCTCGTCCATTCATATAATGCATGTATGCACAGGTTTGAGTGGGTCTGTACGAATTGGGTCACATTGCATGGATAAAACATGCAACCATGCACATAATTCTACCGAGCCACGAACAAGTACAGCATTTGTGTTACTGAATGGGCAACAGCAACAAACAATAACCTTGCAAAAAGTTACCGGACAAAATTTACCGATGCGTGTCAGATTTTACCGACGCATGACAATGGATTTCCACACATTTGGTAAAGAAATTGACTTTATAATTCCCATTTTAATGAAAATTAGAATGCATTATGAGAAAATTTATTGAAGTAGGAGACTTCTAAGAAGATTCTTAAACCCCTTCTATAAAGCCTACTTTGAATAGATGAATGCGTAAAATACGTCAGCCGCCATATTAATCAACGTCATTCTGTTTCTGCACTACAGAGTAACAGCTTGGTCATCTTCTCGTCAATAGCCGTAGGAGGCGCTGCACTGGTTCTCCTCGGACTTGTAAGTAGTTCATGAATGATAAAATGTAAAAAAGGAATTTTGAATTAACTATGTAAATGATACCATGTAATTTATTATTGTCATATGCTATGAGGAAGAAATCAAATATGACTTAAAACAAAAAAGTAAGTAGATAATGCTGGTCACTTATGGGGTAATATTCTAAAGGGGGAAAATGCTCAAAACTATTTTAGCTTTTTCAGATGGTATTTTGAAAACCTGTGCCAATTGGCCGATCAAGTTATGATACCAAGAGACTTAGTCGAACTGAAGTCGAAACCTAATTTCGTTGCCAGAATATCACCCCAGGAGTATTTGCCCGTTGCATTCAATCTCAGGCTGCTTCTGTAACATTTTATTAATATGGGTAGAATTAATGTATATTCGGAATTTCGAAGAGAGTTGCAGGGGTGCGGAAAAAGATGGCAAATTCCTTTACTTTAACTTTGTGGTAGGTATAATGTATTGTTCTATCCAGAGTATTCATGTACCCATAATGAATCTTTACACGACTTGAACACAATACGACCTTCAAGATCATAATATTTGTGTTTGAAAGTCATATCATATCTGGAATAAACTACGTAGCCACATCGCACCATCAGCAGTGATCAGTCATTTTGGATACCAGTCTTTCTTCCTATTCGCTCTACCTTTTGACCTCCAATCGTCTGTCTATCGCTTAACGTTTAATGACAAAGTAGTAATTCATATTTTTAACAGTTCGGTGTTACAGTATCGTTATATTCCTGTAATTAAGTTAGCCATTTATGATCAAGATATCTTAATGATAACCTTTTGGAGATAAGGTGTATTTTATTGCATGGAAGTTCAGTAAGACTTAATACACATAATTTGTTTATCCTTCCAAACCCCAGAATACGTAGATAAATTAAATGATTGATTGAATAAATGATGAAATAATTTATCAAATTTATCTAAATGATTGCATGAGTGAATAAAATCGATGGACGAAATGAAATTGTGTAATGTTAACTGTATTATACCCCGCTGTATTTCCAGGTTGACAGCATTGCGTGTATGGCGAGCAACTGGGTGCATCAAAAGGTGAGCGACCAGTGGAAAGACTACGCCCAGAAGAGACGGCAGGAGGAGAAAGAACTTCATGAGATGTCCACGTATAAGTCATCGGAACGACTGGCGCAGAGTCTATACTACTGAGAATATAATACGATGTGTACCTATCCCAAAGAGATCTCACAGAGATCCTAAAGAGAACTATATTACACGCAGACTGAGAGACGCTGGTATTAAGCCTCTGTGCGCCAATGTTGCAAATGTTAATGCAATGTGCACCAGTGATACATACAGTGCATACCGCAGCAGTTTGTCCAGCAAACGAAGGGTTAACCCACAGTGGTAGCGAATAACTCTCCTTACAACATGACGAAAGTCGTGAATACATAGGAAACCTATTTAAAACGACTACGGTTCGGTATGGATGGAACCTGCAAGCAGCTTTTCCCCCGACGTCATGACTGAGAGAGGAAAGTAAACGGCTGTTGTCAACACTGTAAAAGATCATCGATCGTTTCCTTACATGTAGTGTTTATTATGTTCAAATATTTCACATCTGATCATTGATCGCTGATCGCCGATCGCTGATTTAGTGAGCGGTTGTAATATGTAAAATATATATATATAAAGTAGAGAGGTTTCTGGGAACATAAATCTTATATAGGAAAGATTTTTTTTTATGAAGCGAGCGCTGTCTTTTATAACATTTAATATTATATTGTGTAAAAAACAGGAAGTAAGTCAGAACGTCACCTTTTTTAGACGGATCGGTCTTTCTCCACAAACAACTCCTTCCTACACCAAGCATGTACACGGCGGTCCCTGGCGAAGATACGCATTGCCAACCCTGCGTATGAAAACCTCTTGCGAGGCAGAAAAGTCGATTTTTTGTACATATTTCATACCAAAATGGTGATGCAGGCTTGAATCCTCCTTTTTCCTCGATTGACTTCTTCTCACTTGTCTTCATTTATGTACAGGATAGGCACGGTAGAGCACGCTTTATTAACTACTCAGTGTGTGTCTTAAAAATGTATTTTTAAATCAAAAGAAAGCCATTTCACAGAAAAGGAGATGCACTATATTCGAAATAATGCACACGCCATTTCTACTCAGTTGCATGGTCACTGGTTTGACCACATTTGTGGAGGTACTTGATCATACTACAGTATTTCCACATATTGACCATAGTTTACCTTTGTTGTTTACATGATTATTGTTCCCAGAAATGTTGCTGGATATATGTATTTGTAAAATAATATATACGTATTTTTGCATATATTCAAAGCACATACTTTGAAAACTTTTTGAGATTCATATAGTAGAGGTTCATATTCGAATATGGCGGAAATACGTCAATCTGGAAATACCGCATACAGAGTCCAATAGTTCTGCACTTATTATATCATTTAGTATCTCCCTGCAAATCTAAACGAAAGGTGTCATTTTCGAACTTTTTTTTATTAATATCTTTGCAATCGATTTGAATAGGGTCTTGCCCATCTATTCAGCATATGAGTTGCTAATGCAAACCCATTTTTTCGTTTGTGTACTCATTATAAATGTAGGCTATTATTTGGACGATAGTGGAGAATAAAATGCGTATAATATCTTCCCAAAAATGGTGACCGCGTGCCGTTGTATGAATGATGAAGCGTTGGATAGATATCAATCTTTCATTCGACTCACTGTCATTTTTTGTTCTATGCATTGCGGAAATACGTATTATCATGCAAATACAATTATCCCAGTAGTAATTTGCGTATTGATCCCCCCCCCCCAAAAAAAAAACAAAAAAAACGGGATAACACGTTATCATTGGGATTGACATTAATAAGAAAAAAAGTAATAACTAATTAACGAAAAAGAAATTGTCAAAATCCTAGTTATGAAATACTGACTGTGTTTACATGTCAGTCATGTTTACTTTGGAAATGAAAGATAATAGAACAATACTTTAGTTCTTTCAGGGTTTAAATTGAGAAGTTTTATCGTAGATGATTGTCGTTAACATACATTATATTGTCTGAGGTCTAAATATATTACTGTGGGATTATTTTAACACTATGATTGAAATATATGCCTTAATTATATCGTTGTATTGTTACTGTAAATATATGAATGTACACTTCATCATGCCGTATCGTTTATATTCATGTTATGATGATATACATAAATACTCAAGTAGAAGCGATTGTAAAAGAAAAGATAAAATGCATGACAATTAGTTTGATCTGAAAAAGATAATCTTTGAGACAACATGGCAAAGAGAAATAGATTATCATATTCATAAAATAGATAAAAGACACTGACTTTCATAGATTGATATATTCTTAAACATTAGGTGAAATCTAACTTATAGTTGAATGACGGCTATGAGACATTGATATTATTTCTGTAGCGGTTATTTGTAGATTTGAGTGACAAGTCTTGATCTTATGTGGATCAATTTAAAAAAAAACATGACTAGCAAAACAGTTAATCTGGCGTAATACGATTCATGTAAAAGGATATCGTTTACCAACATATTTTATATGAAACATTTGTTTTTAACAAACACTATATATATCGCATACAACATTTATGTTAATCGGAGCGCTTTTACTGCAATATTCTCATAATCGCTAGGCCTATTACATTATCACATATGATTAAATCTCGCAGTACCAAGTCATGAAAAGCACGTTTCGTTATTATGCATTTGATATACGGTATTGCCGGGGTAAAATTTGCACATTTTCATGAATTATGTAAAAAAAATGGGAGATTTTTGGGTTGAATTCGATTTCCCCTCTTTACTCTGTCTATCCGTTTCTTTGTGACACGCCCCTTACACTTTGACTTTTAAACTCTCTGATTTGAAATTGAAAGGTAAAATAAATTGATGCCGTAATACAATGGCATGTAACGTGAAAATGTTAATGTATCCTTCTTTCTTACCAAGAGCACCAAATAAAAATCAGAAAACGAAAAACTCAAGAACATTTGTCTTGATGCGTCTTTGTACATGAAAACATGAACATACAAAGTGGTTCGCGAACCACGAGTCTCGCCTTATTTCGCAATCGATAAACAGTGTTTAGTTTCTTTTTCAAATATTTTTAAAAACTTTTTGACCC